>DWKL01001134.1:0-15481 GCA_018249415.1 Phareas burnsi | reverse complement strand
ACGGGTACCAGCCTACAGCTTGTGCTGTGTTGTGAAACGGCGACAGTTGAAATTGACCATTTCTCAAAAAATTGAGTAAGATTCACACATGTAGTCAATTTATCATAATCAACACTCCAGTAACATTGGAAGAAAACGACATCTTTAAGCAATAAGTTAATCACGCGATACACATGGCGAAATAGTAAATTGGTGGCGGTGAATTGACGGCAATGATCCTTTCCACCACACCTTTTTACCATTATTACGTAGAGACGGCGTGCGTGGCGTCGCCGACGAGACTAACCTCTCCGTCCAGTCGCACGATATAAATATTATGCAGCATTAGTACCTTGCGATCAGCTACAGAGGCTGATCCCAGACGATCGCCACGCACGCCTCCGAATGTCCGTAAATAATCTAACTTAAACTAACTCTACCAGTGGCCTGACCATTAATTATAATGACTATAAAAAGCACGATGGTACATTATATGCCGTGCTCGCTTATAAGAAATATGCATTTATATTAAATAAGTGAATACAATTTACTGAATAAATCTAAGAATTTCTCGTGCTCGGGAGCCTTAATATATTAAGTAGATTTCACAATATATTTTACTGTTTGAATAATTAAAATGTGTATATTATATAAAATGTTTACTTGAGAAGATAATAATGTTCAATGTTACCTGAATAGGCACACGAGAGTGATGAATAATTGAATACTATGGAGATACAATAAGTAAATAAGCAATACAATAAAATGCAGACGTTTTAAAAACTCATCTTATTGTCCTCACCATTCCCCACCTATCTTTATAAATACAGATCGCTCCTTCATAATTCCCCACCAACCTATATAAATACAGATCGTACCTTCAAAATTATCCACACATCTCTATAAATGAGACCGTCCCGACAAAATTTCACCAATGGAATAATATTAAGACCATTATATTAAATACAAATGTATAGTACTAAATCACCTTTTACAATGGACAATAGCAAGTTATTGTGCGGACTATAATGAAACTAATGATCACGAGTATATATCTCTAACGATATAAATTCTAGTTATTTTATTTGCTGTGAGAGTAGGTACCTCTACCTTACCCTTCAAACCAGCCGCAGCGGCAATACAGCGCTGTTACAATGCCGCAGATGCCGCCGCAATCAAGCCACGTAGAGTTTGACCTCGTACGTCACAAAGATTGCAATCAAACCAGAGGTTGTTAAATGCCTCATTACCCCGTAGGGCTACACACTCTCACAGCGCCCTACCTAATATTGCTGTTATAGAATAGTTTCCCCAGTCGAACCCTGCATAGACAATGCAAAGCTATTACAAATTCTTATATAATTAATTACATGTATATATAAAAATATAAATCCTTACTTATGTTATTAATTGAATTTATATGGGACTTACGGAACTACATATCAAATTGAATGAACTTCATATAGGCAGTGATGATCACTAAGACTGGCGTCAGATCATCGAATATTAATCATGGCAGTTTTTGAATTATAATATCATCATACATAATTATATCAAAAATGTTACACTCGTACAAATTTATCAAAGTTTATGTGTATATAATATGTATAGCATTATATACATCCGTGATTTTACGACGCATAGCTATATATAAATGTAATTCATGTTTATAAACAAATGTTATCGACACTAAGCGCTACTAAAAACTGAATTTGTAAATTACGATTTTTCTTTCATTCGTTTAACATACCCGATGCGCTAATCTATTGAGAAATAATAGAATTATAATATATAATCAGAGTTAAGCATTAAGTTAATAGTTCTTACCAACATGCGTCGCGGCAGGCTCTATATGAAATGGTGACTACACAAGTCACTTTTCAACTCACTTTTTTTTATTATTATATCTATAATAACTGTATGGATTTTGATAATTGTTTGGATTTTGATAATTGTTTGGGTTTTGATAATTGTTTGGATTTTGATAATTATTTGGATTTTGATAATTGTTTGGATTTTGATAATTGTTTGGATTTTGATAATTGTTTGGATTTTGATAATTGTTCGGATTTTGATAACTATTTGGATTTTGATAATTATTTGGATTTTCGTAATAGTTTGGATTATTATAATTATTTGGATTTCGATTATTTGGATTTCGGCGGGCGGCAGGGAATTGCTCAATGTTTGGAATTGGATAATTATTTATATTTCGATAAAAGTTCGGATTTCGATAATTGAATGAATATTGTTGCTCGTTGTATTTTCGATAATAGTTCTTTGAATTTTTACGGTAGTTAGGATTTTGAGAATTTGGATTACGATAATGGCTTGAATACTGATAATTGTTTGTATTTCGATAATTTGAGTTTCGATACCTGTTTTTATTTTGATAATTGTTTTTATTTTGAGGATTATCTGTACTGTGAGTAGGAGTTTCTGCATCATGAGGGACAGGAGTATCTATATTTCTAGGAACAGGTGTATCTGTATTTCTAGGAATAGGAGTGTCTGTACCTTTAGGAACAGGAGTGTACGTGTTTCGAGGAGCAGCAGTGTCCGCGTTTTGTGGAACAAGAGTGTTCGTGTTTCCAGGATCAGGAGTGTCCGTGTTTTGAGGAACAGTAGTGTTCGTGTTTCTAGGGACAGGAGTATCCGTGTTTTGAGTAACGGAAGTGTTTGTGTTTCGCGGCACAGGAGCGTCCGTGTTTTTAGGAACAAAAGTGTCTGTGATTTGTGGAACAGGAATAACTATGTTTCTAGGAACAGGACTATTTTCACAAGTGTTTTGTAACACTGAAGTGTGTGTTTTCAGAGATGTTAAAGTGTCTGTATTTCGAGGAATAGGAGTTATTATATTACGAGGAGCAGGAGCAGGAGTATGTAAGTTTTGAGGAGCAGGAGTTATTATATTACGTGGGGCAGGAGCAGGAGTATATGTCTTTGGTGGAGCAGGAACTTCTATATTACGAGGAGTACGATTTATTAAATTGCGAGGAGCAGGAGCAGGAGTGTCTACGTTACGAGGAGCAGGAGTAATTATTTTACGTGGGGCGGGGGCAGGGGTATATATATTTTGGGAAGCAGTAGTATCTATATTATGAGAAGCCGTAGTTATTATATTACTAGAAACAGGAGTCTGTATATTTTGAACAGTAGAAGTGTCTTTATCATAAGGAGCTGGAGTATCCACATTAGGAGGCGCAGGAGTTTCTATATTACAAGCAACAGGCGTATGTGTATTTCTAAGAACGGGTGTAATTTCATTTTGCAGAGCAAGAATATTTGCATATAGAGTAGTGGGAATACTTTCACTTTGAGGAGTAAGAGTGTTCATATTTTGAAAATCGTGTGTGCTTTCCTGATTATTAGGAGTTTGTTGATTTTTTGCACTTTTAGGAATACTCACATTTTGATAAACGCTTGTATTTTCTAGAACATTAAAATTTTGAACGTTGTTTGTAATTGCACGGATATTAGAGTTCTGATAATTGTTTGCAGCCTGAACATTATTCATATTTTGAGAATAGTTCCCAATTTCAAAGTAATTGTGGTTTTGTTGGTAATTGATATTTTGTGTTTTTTTTGTTATTTCACGGTAACGAGGTTTCTGTTCATTGTTTTGATTTGGTGGTATGTTGATCATTTGATTAACATATAGATTTTGAGGATTGTTTGGACTGTAGTGATTTGGATGATTGCTGGTTTGTTGATTGCTTGGGCTTGGATAATAATTATGCCTATTATAATTATTTTGCCTTTGATCGTTCCTCGGCGCTGGCGGTCTATACACTACGGTGGGGACCCCGGCTGGCGACAAGCCCAACTCCTTGGTTGCTTTCTGGACACATGCCCACGGCAGCAGGAACCGGTGCGGGTAATAGGGCAAGGTCACAAACGCGAATAGCTCGGTACACATAGGGCTTTTTGGACGTTTACTTTGCACTTTGTCTTTATTTTGAGGCACATTATAGTTTTTATATGTATCTACATTATTATTTTTTGAATAATTGGTTCCACTGGAGCACTCCTTTGGGGGCTGTTGTCGAGACAGATGGCCCTGCTTGGGGTTCGGGCATAGGTACGGGGGCGGGAAGCTGAACTGGGAAGGCTGACGTAACGCTGGGGTAACCAGCGCCTGCGCAAACAGAAAAAAAATGCATTTATTAATTATTATCTTAACACTACGGACACATAGAAGCAATAAACTTAAAAAATATATAAATCGCTTTAGAACATAAAATCGGGAAACAAATAAAGAAGAACGTCCTTGATCCCATCAAACAGTTTCTCATGAAATGTATTAACGACCACTTTGCAATGACTCCCTTTCACATTAAAAGTAACTGTCATTAAAAGATTTGGAAACATAGACATAGCGACAAAGAACCTTCTGCTTTTTAAAATTCATATAAATTATATTGACAAAAGCAAACACAAAATCAGATAAGAAAAAATAAGGATATGATTATAAAATAATATAAAATAAAATCATCAAAACATAAATTGAGATAGAATTGGTTTTTAATGAATATAATCTGACATCACATTACGCTCGTCCACCTAGAGTAGGGCGACCGACGATGCTTTATACGTAATATATTGTTTGAAGAGTAACGAAGGGGCGTGTAGGTCATCCGGTGTGAAATGATCATTGCAGCCCATAGAAACCCACATCTAATTTCAAACAGGACTGTAGCTCTATTTGAAATCGTACGTAGATGCGTTACGACTCCTGGGGACTAAGATCTGAGGACATACGATCTCAGACTTCGGTCCTATTTGAGGTTTGATGTGGATAACCATGTGCAGTGGTCACTTAACATGAGGCGGACTATACGCCCAATTGTTAGCCTCCTCACATTTAAAAAAAAATCATATTTATACAAATAAATATTATTGATATCTGTCCCTAATATCATAACGAAAATACCATTTTTTGAGTTCTAGTCCATTTGTATGAACTAATCTTTTGAAATTACTGAACCGACCTGTACTGGATCACCACTTAAAGATAAAGATTGTACCGCGAAATATCATTGGAATTTAATTATTAGCCCAAATTTATTTAGGGTTCGCACGTAAAACTGAGGTTATAAGAAACCGGTACGCGGTATATGCGAGCGAACCTGCGGGAATAGCCTCATCTTATAATAAAAAAACATATTTGCAATAAAAAAAGGTTAGTGTTAGTACTTATGTGCGAGCGACGTAATTATACTTCTCTGGCGTGATTAAGAATAAAATATATTTTTTATTCATTATTAACAATACAGTATAAATTACAAAGTGGTATGGAAGAAAATATTTAAATCGATAATTCATGATTATCGTCGGGAATCGCAATTAAAGCTCAATCTGTCGCTTTCGTGTGACGTTAAGCGGGTACGTGACAAGAAAATACATGTCACCTACGCGTCTAAAGAGGTAGAACCACATGTCACGTACGCGTCTAAAGAGGTATAACCTCAGGAAGTTTATCGAATTAATATTATGCAAATATAAACGTAAAATTCTTCATAGTTAATCAAGTTACGGTAAATGACACGTGAAGTGTATTTTTCAAAAACGCTCTACGCACTTTCATTCAATTAGTTACTAGCTATTAATGCCATCATCGCCATTATCATCAGCCATTACTGGGCGTGGGTCTCCTCTCAGAAAGAGAAGGGCTAGGCATAGTCCACCACGCTGGATAATGCGGATTAGTAGACGACATTGATTGATATAATAAATAGAAATAAATCGTTGATTTCTTAACGTGTCTAAAATTGAACATTTTTAAGCATTATTTTATAACAAACAATTTCGAGTACGAGTACGAGTATTCTATTTTGGAAAATCTGCTAAACGGCAGGTATAATGAAACGGAAGAAAATAATTATTTCATAAAAATAAAGAAATTAAAAAACAAATATATACAAATAGCAATAGGGAATGTTATCGGCCTGATGCACAATGATCATTGTACGGTATCTGCGATACCATTTAACATTAAATAATCACTTAACATCAAAACGACCAATATTTTAACATAAAAAGATATTTATGTATTTAATGAACATAGTAGTCCATGGCACCATATGCCATGGGTGACAAACAAGGCTCCGGCCGCAACCCTCGGTCCAGCAGTAAGCATGTGCTATCTGTCGGAAAATTCAAATGCAATTTGTATTGTACTTATATATGTATATCACGACTATTTCCAAAACTACAAAATTTCACACAAGTCATAACTATACTCAGCCGTCACGTTCCTTTGTTCTTCTGAATTGGATAAATATTGTTGTTGCTAAGTTAATTTTAGTCTATTCTTTATTATTAGTGAATAGATAAGGAATGTGATATATTCAAACAAAACAAAATGAAGAATGAACGCTACAACACAACCAACCCAATATATGTTTTATTATGTACAGGAGCCGATTTATGCACGGAACTGGAGACCTGGAACATACTTTACCGCTGCTAACGAGCTACTGAACATACGGATTTCCAATATGTACGTAGAAGTGTCTTCAACCGCCCGCAAGCAACCATCGGGTTTTAAGACTACCCAATGGGACTTAATAAAACAATATGATAGGAGATGAACAATAAATACTGCGAGGAAAAGATGACAAAAAAAAGTTGTTGAAGTTAAAATATTTTCAATAAAAATATCCACCTTCCACCAGTCTGGGGGGAATTCCAGGACATACGAGGAAGAGCGGCGGGCACCTGTCTGCGACGAACAAGCTGTGGTTTTGGTTGCCATCTGGTTGCCAAAAATGGGGTGGAGGACCTACAAATTACGAATGGAGTTGCATAATCCACAAATAACAACGTTACAGTAGCGTCAGACCATAATCAAATGCCATATTGACATTGATAAATTCAAAATTCAGTTAAAATTACAGTGGAAAAATACCTTGCCAATTGCGTCCAACGTCCAATTGTATGTCGATTACGAATAATTGCGAATAATTTTGAATTTTGTTCATTGTCATCGTAACTGACAATATGTTATGACTGAATTTTGAGTGTTCACAACATTAAGACATTTATTTACATTAAATTACCACGACTACGATTCAGCATACGATTATTTGATTCATACAAGTATTTAAACATTGACATGCCGATTACCACGTGCGTTATACAGCGAAGGATGCGCACATTTCCTAAACGAAATTTAGGCAAGAATGTCTCTCATCTTCAAATATTTTTAAGCTAAAATCCAGACGAGATGATATATAAAACACGCAATCCACTTGCACAAGATGTGATAAAGACTGTTCATGATTAAGATGACAATGGATTGTGGACGTTTCCAAACGTACGAAGTTCGCAAGACATTGCCCATTTTGTTTCGACGCGATGTGCACACAGTCCAGCGATCATTCCGTATATAGGACATGTACACACAATTGAAGCAATAGCTCGAGCAAAGATTTGTACGTACAATATACTTCAAGCTATAACGTTTGGTGAAGTATTCTGTAACACTGAAGGCGAGTTGCAACGATTATTATGAAACGTACCTATCAAGAAACAGAACATTAAGCCGGAAAAATTCAAGAACAATCGACAAAAATATTATTAGAAAAGTATAGGGTGACGTGTTGTTTTATTTTTAAATTTACATTATATACATACGTTCGAGAAAATAACGAAATTGAGATTAGCGGTTTATTAGGCGACATAATGAATACGAGATGGAATTTCGACATATCTGCATAACGGTCGAATATTCGTTGCAACTCTGGGGGTTATATTTATAGAGAAGAGGATCTAGTAGGCTGCTTGATTTAACTTCCATTCACTCTATTAGGGCTTGTCTACAGATAAAAAAGCGTAGCGACAGACGGAAGTATAACTATATGTAAGAGAATCGACGACGTCGTCCAAAAACATATCGATTCAGGATTTACAGTCTGATTCGTAACGCAAGAGGGCGATCCCCATCATAGTGCCCTGGGCATGCTCTCCTGCCAAGCGTGCGGCGTTTACTCCAGATAAGCAATATTTTGTAAAGGTATAATAGAATTTCATACATCATACTATTAAAATATCGCAAATTGCATTTAATTGCATTTCATCCGAATTTAATTTTTCGTACGTTTCAAACTAAAAATAATATATGTAACATACGATTTCTTAATAAATGGTCCACGATTTAATTTCTTTTAATGCATTTAAGTTAGCATTCACAAAATGACAAAATGTATAAGCATCTAAAGATCCGTAACAATTAATGTATTATTACTCCTGAAGTAAGTTACGGGCATGCCAATGGCCCTATGAAACGAGAGATAATATGATATGAACCGCAGCGTCAACTAAGCGTGTGAGTAAACAGAATCTTAGGCGTGAACGCAGCTACACGGAGCGTAGCGACGGGCGTTGCCGATATTACTGAACTGCCGCCCTTAATCTACATTTTATCCAAGAACTGACCGACTTCGACATTTTAAGGTTTAATGAGTCATTAAAATACGAATCACTATTTGAAAGTGCTCTGTTAGTTTTATTTTTGACACGTCAAACTCTTGCATATGACGTCTTATTATAAAATAGAATTGATTTTTGAAAATTACTCTCTTTTTCGGGGCTAACTTTTGAATTGTTTTCGAAGTGTTTTTTTTTGTACACTTTTTAAGTGGTTTTGTTTTGTAACGACATTATAGCTTAAGGATGGCAGTAAAGTACTTCACACAATAACTCTCATTCAAATTAGTGTATTCTATATAGTAGGTATTTTTATCAAATATACTTTTCTAAAGCTGTCTTGATATATCACCGTACGCACTACGCTCCGTTGTCATCGCAGCGCCCTCTACTCTATAAACCGGCCCCGAGTGAAGGGAAATCGCAATGTGGTCGCAAGTTGCATTGCTCGGAACTACTACATATATGTGAATATACGGCTTAAGACAAACATACCGACGTATAGTACATAATATAATGTATATTATCTTTAACAACAGCAATAATAACATATTGAAAAATAATATCAACGAGTACTATGCTAGATCTAAAAGCTTTAGCTTCATTTTCATATTCTGAAAGCAGCGACTAAAAGCGGCCATATTTATATACCGTAATATAACAGTACCGTAGTTCGTAATATAAGCGTGTAGCTCATATTACGAACTGAATATTAATTGTATTAAGATTTCCACTGGAGGCGCTCCTGTTCACATCTCATGTTTTTATGAAAACTAAAAAGTTCTATGCGTTATTCGCTTATTTGTTTACTTTGAATGCTATTTAGTTTTTATGCTTTTTTCACTTGTAACATTGCCGGTTTCGGTTGCCACCGAAACGCAGCAATAGATTCGTATTCGTCTAGTTTGTGGCAAAATGTATTCAGACAATGGTTAGCTAAGGCATCCCACACACCGAGGTGAATAATTCACGGCGAAACATTCGCAGCAATTAGTTAAACATGGCAATTAATTAAAACATATAGTCTAGCGCGAAGCATGAACGTGTCAAAGCATCGTTAGAATAAATGTGGTAAATAAGAAAAAATCAAGATTCGAACATTCATTTTAGTTTGATTATACTAAATATAGCACAGATCTGTGGCGTTGATATGACGGGATTTGAGATTTCGCTTTGACCGTATGGGAACTTCGCGATATTTGCCGCGAAGCTTTCGCCTCGGTGTGATACTTAGTATGGTCAGTACAGCTGTGCAGTGGGATAGCTGTTTAAGAAAAAAGCAAGTCATCATTGGCATTTAACTAACTCGAACAAACTATTTTTGTTAAATGAATTTTAAGCCACCGATGTAATGGAACCTACTTTTGTAGATGAATAAAAAAAATACTTTTGATGATCAATGATGGTTTGTTACGTTTAAAATGTTTTGTTAGCAATAGTTACGTAAACACACAAGTTTCTAAATTAATTGGCAATGGGTAATACAGCTTTCTAAATGTATTTTTTTTTTTACTTTTAATGCTATTTTAAAATTCGAAAACATTCCGACTACATGTCTTTGTTGTAATGAAACATATCAATTTACAATGACGACTAGCTATTTTCTTGTAGAAGAATCGAAAAGTAACTGGATTGCACAGAACATTGACCGTTCATAGATTTTATTTATCATTCGACATTCGACAGCAACTTGACTATTTTGGTCAAATTTCACAGGTCCACCATACCTTTTGCTAATTGGTGACTTATTTTACGAGAGCAATTCAATTACTGTTTAGTCGAAGTATGAATGCGCGTTTTCAATCTCAGATACTCTTGGATGCATCTATGTATGGCTAATTATTGCCTGAATCACCACTTCTTAGTAAATTTTATCAGGGCAGTTCGACTGTGTCCTTTTCCTGATGATGTTTGAAGATTTTTCACAGTAATATATATTTTTATATTATGGGCATAATTATAGGCAGACGTGTATCGCCTGGATTATTTGCAGTCGACCCGACACGCCTGCCTACATAATGCCTATATATTTGGGCTTGCCTTATTACAGTCGTCATTCCACAATTCCTTAGTCGTAGTGGCCTCCGGCAGGGAAACCTTGGGGAGTGCGGTCCGGTCTAGAAACAGGATGCATATTGTTTTGTCCCAGCCAAGAACATCGAATAACATAGGTTGGTATCTTTCCGTTTTCGTAGATACAGATAAAATTACTATGAAATGTTGAAACAGGCCTTCATTAATCAATAAATCTAGCGGCATTATTGGCAGTATCAGTTATTCGTTAACGTAATTCAGTGATAACAGGGGAGGCGTTGTTACAATTGATGTCATCTTTGAACAGAGGCAGCGTTCGTTGATGCTGCACTTGGGGGCAAGGTGAAATATTCCCCATCTAGCAAGGCGGGTGGCATTGACAATTTATCGGATTGACGGATATCATATCAAAATTTCGCTGTCCATATGATACTTACCAATATCACAAATAGTTAACCGTCATTATATTTGGCTGAAAATTTGTATATTATTGTAGATTTGTGTGGAAAAAAATATATATAGATTTTTTTTCATTACTCTGGGAAACTACGTCCAATCAAACGTTATTTGTCAAAAATGGAAAACCGTATAGGCATATGGGACAAGGCAAACGAAAAACGCCTTTTTTCGATATTTACAAGCACCTAAATTTATAGCGATCCAACAGGAATACCAAAAGCACCTCGCTTCAGATTCCGGCTAGCCTAAAGAGTCTTCACCGCATAATCTATGCGTGGAGAAATTACTCGGGAGCAACAGTGAATACTGTAAAGCGCACATTAAACCGTATTGGTACTAAACTATTGAGAGGGTGCACAGTATGCTAATGGATGATTTAAGGTGTGTTATGAGAAAGCTGAGGCATCAAATATGCTTTGCTATTTCGTACGAATATGCTTTGTGCTAAATGAATGATGCATTTCAATGCGTGACTCCCGTTCTCGACGGGATTTTAACCGTAGACGTGGACTCGATCCACAGTATATCACTGTTGATGACATCACACCTGCGGGGCGATTTGTAGAAAGTTACTTGGGCATTGACGAACGATTTTAGAATGTATTCATACATTATAATCTCGTAAAACATGTGGATATCCTTAAACTTTTATAAATGCCTTAGCTAATGTATAGTTAATCGGTTAATTAACTGTAGCTTCTGTCGGCAAACTATAAGGCAATTGGGCAAAGATTTATCGATATTATTTGTGTCTTATTTTTAATAAATTAATAATAAAATATTAATGAACTCTTTTAGACATTTTCAAAAATGTAAAACTAAATAAGAACCAATTACAAGATTTAGGCGTCGCAAGTTCCTTCTGAAGGGAAATATATTTATTAAGGTGCCCTTTGCCAAACTGAATTGCACCTATAAACGATGACCACATTAACATCTGAAAACATTCGTAACATCTGTAAAGTGCAGTATTTTTGCTAGAAAACTTTTCACCTTGCCCTCGCATATTACACATTTCGCTGTTGTCATGGTTCACATGTAATTTATTGTTCGTTGGTAGTATACAAGCGTGCAAACCACCTGGTGTTAAGTGGTTACCGCCCTGGATCTGTAACTATAAAAGAATAGGCCCAAAGTCAGCGACACCATACCGATAGTTTCCACAACACGACAGAAGATATTCCTCTGTATTGTTGACCAAAGTGTGTTCACTAAATGTATTGTTCTGCAAATTTAATCAAACCCAATTTACAGTCAAATAAACGTAGAATCCATATACAGGCGCGTGTAGATCTATTGTGGTATCTATGTATTATTGTGTATACGATCAACGTTTCCACAAAACGTATTTTTCTGAAACCCCATGCAAATGCGTGTATACCTTTTTATTTAACCTTTATACTCTTATGTATGTTTCACCAAAATTCTCACAGAATGTATTCTTCTCCAAATTAATTGATGCGACATAATTAATTAATACCACACGTAATTAATGGGACATAAACTTGCAATTCTCATACAAATATGCGTACCCCTTTTTGTGACACCTATGTATTCTTCTATACATTTGATATACACAAAATGTATTTCTTTGCTAAGTTTAACCAATAGTACGTCGTCAGCGAAAAATAACTCTATGTCATTAATAATCGACAATCCCCATACAAATGCGCACAGATCTTTTTGTGATTCTTATAACACACTTTTAATTAAGTAAAAAGTTTGATCACACTATAAATGCACTGTGTGCTGGCTTGTGGTGAGAAATTTCACAAATGAGACTAAACTGAGTAGGCGATATGTCGAATCGATGTAAGCGAGAAATCACATGGTATTTCATTTAAATTGATCTAGTCCCTATTTTAAGTCAGCCTTTACATATACCAGTATCTCATTTGCAACGCAATAAGGCTGCTGCAAATAGAATGGAATCTATTAACCTGGCCTATCAAGAAGCCCAGATCATGTTCAACATAATCAGAAGGTGAGATTTCATTGTTCAAAACGACGATCTCCTATACTCCTGACTGTCAAAATGTATATTGAACCACACCATTGAGCTTGAGATTAGTTTGTGGTTTTTATAATCCCATGTCTCCTTTCTGAATAGTCACTGACCTACCGATAAATGGACGTCGGGTCTGCACATAAAATATGAAAACTAAAGAGCAACGAAACGAAAAATGAGCAACAATGACGCGCAAGTTGTCGTTTAGTCGAGCAGTAAAGCTAATGTCAACGAAGCAAAAATAAAAACGTTAACAATAGCCTTTGCGTCGTGAAATTATGCAAACAATACGAAGAAAAACTATAAAACTCAACAAAGCCGTTTTGTGTTATAAAATTATGCAAATAATACAAATAAAAATTGAAAAACTCAACAATGCCGTGTTGCGTCATAAAATTATGTTAAAAAAACGAAGCAAAAGTGAAAAATATCAACAGTACCCTTTGCGTCATAAAATTATGCAAACAATACGAAGAAGCAAAACTGAAAAATTCAACAATAAAGTTTCGCGGCTATAAACATATGCAAATGATAGAAGACGAAAGTAAAAATTCAATAATGCCGTTCCAGGTCACAGAACTAAGCAAAAGGAGAACTAAGCAAAAGTGAGAAGCATTAACAATGTCGTTTGTATAATAAAACCTATGCAAAAAATATAGGAACCAAATGTGAAAAACGTAAAATATACCCTATGTGCTGCTTAATTATACAAAAAATACGAAGCAAAAGTATATATATTATTTTAATATATTACGTTGCCAGAAGACATAATTTTTTATACAATTAATTATAATAGTGGTCAGACATTTTTGGTACTATCTAATAAATATAGCAATCAAAATTGAATTGTACATTTATTTAGGTTTCAATTTACACTTCTTATTGAGTCTGGCACATCTGGTTTAGCATAGAGTTACCTAGCAACTGTTGCTTTGCTAAGTAACCTGATGTTTTGATATCAACGAACTTATATATTTTATTCGGATATTTTTTTGTGAATTTAGTAATAAGGCCCGACGTCCATTTGTTATTAGGTCGAGGTTTGTTTACTACATAATATAGTTAAAACAAATACTGATAAACAAAATGCTGTATATACCTTACAGGAATATCTGGAAGTACGGGAATATTTCTGTGTAAACTAATGTAAGGGGCATTACTTTGTTATTGTGATATTTAATGGATCACAATGCGGGTAAGTCATATCAATGTCAGTAACTCAGTCATTATGTAACCATTTGAAGTATTAAGGGCCACAAAAATTGCCCAAATTGATCGTATTTATCTCAGGAAATATTGATCACTTTCTCATATCAACAAATATTTAACAAGTTGATGCAATAACTAATGCATGAGGTCAAAAGTTCAAGGGATATGCACCAACATTAATAACTAAATTTATTTTGGGACACTTTTAATTATGCTCCCTAGAATCACCGCTCAGCGTTGACTTGCGCTCAGCCACCGAAATATAAAAAAAAAGCAAGTGTAACGGCCGTTTTCGGACGATGAATATCTAAAATAGGAAGCGATTCAATAAGCTTCCGATATGTAAGTAAAAAAATAATTAAAATCTCAGAAATTGAGTTAAATAAAGAAATACCATGTCTATCACGAATCAATGTACACATGAGAGAGTTACGACAGATCTAAAACAACATGCAATTATAAATTTACGCTTCCATCTTTGTTATATTTCGATGTGCACAGCTTTTTAGTGTTACAATTATTATTCTGTTATTACAAATATTACAAAATGTATATATTCACCTGCATCGGCAAATCCACGGACAAAGATAGGAGGGGGTTGCTGGGACGGTTCCCAGCAGGCGCGCCGCTACTCGGTCAACTCCCTCCCTCCCCCTTCGCCACTCACCTTGTCGGCAATGCAAGATCGCGCCACGGAAGCAAAAAGCCTGTTAACAGTCACGTTGCTAATTTCATTTAACCTTAATGTATGTCCAAACCATTTCAACCATTTTTGTAATTTTCTCCGTACCTTTGTATAAAACGTGTTCTATACAAATAATGCAGAGCTTACAGAGGCAGAACAAAATTATGTTTAGCTATTTATTCTGAACTATACACAAGTTTGGAAGTGTTTTTGAAGTGGCATCGTTGCATACACGACTTAACTATTGTAACATTGCAACTATTTTTGATGTGGGAGCGCTGGAACATTTTGTAGAGTGAATAGCACAGTTAACCCAATAAAGAAGCGAATGTGAACGTGCGGCTTATACTTAAGTTGACAGAAAATAGACTCGACAAAAAGAAAAAAAAATAGAACAAAAAGAATAAGAAACACAAAATTATTTCTGCGGTCTCCAAATTGAAAATAGCACTTAACCGAACTATTCCATATCGCAAAAACTACACAACAATATTGTAGTTGTATTTATTTTAATATTTTACTTTTAATAACATACTCTTTTATCCAAACTTGCATAAATCAGTGAGCAGTGATAGCCTAGTGGTTAAGATTCCGGTCCCCCAATCCGAGTGGCCGGGGTTCAAACCCCGCACGCACCTCTAATTTTTCGAAGTTATGTGCGTATTAGAAATTAATTA
>DWKL01001133.1:0-15486 GCA_018249415.1 Phareas burnsi | reverse complement strand
ATAATTCCTACCACTACCACCTATCATATATACAATCACATAAAGGCAAAGGGCAAAAGTAACCCCCTTCCGCAAATCCCCCCCCCCACACACACAAACAACTAGTTTTCATATAGTGTGTACTATTAGCAAGGGTAGACAGGAGATAGGTCTCTTCCCGAACAGTCTAATAACGCCAATGGATGGTAGCTTACCTCCAAGCCATCAAGGCAGCGAGGGTCAGGGCGATGACGAGCGCGGCGGCCAAGGACGCCCCCACCGCCACGCCCACCACTTCGCCGTCCACTTCGCACGTCGAGCCGTAGTAGCCGGCCGAGCAGCTGCGGGCAAAAGTCGTTTGAAACTGTTAAAAATGCCTTGTACAATGTATACTTGAAATAGTTCCAAACGTGAAATCCGGTTCAATGGGTAGCTAAGTGTCCTCGTTGTCGGCTCAGCTTTCGTCCTCCTAATGCTGCGAGGAGGACCTGAGGGACTCCCGCGGAAGCAGCATACCTTTAGGTCAACGATCCCTGATCCGTGCGGTGGTACACACTACGCGCCACCTGGGCGACCTCACCCCGCGGTCGCACGAGCCAACGCACCCACCTGCAATAAGGCTGGCCGCCGCTGTACCGGCACGCGCCGCGCTCGCTGCAGTGCGACGCGGCGCACGCGCGGCAGTCGCGGCCGGCGCGCGACTGCACCGTCGCGGCGTCCAGCGTCGTGTCGGGACACGTGCACCTGGGGCGGGGCGCACGTGTTATTTTAGATTCATAGCACTTTATTTTCAAAAAGACATCCTTGTGACTTATATGAGAACATATATGAGCAATGATAGCCTAGTGGTTAAGATTCCGGCCTCTCGCTCTGATTGGCCGGGGTTCGAACCACACACGCACCTCTAATTTTTCGAAGTTATGTGCGTATTAGAAATTAATTATCACTCGCTTTAATGGTGAAGGAAAACAACGTGAGAGTTCTTTGCAAAGTTCTCAAAGATGTGTTAAGTCTACCAATCCGCACTTGGCCAGCGTGGTGGACTATGGCCTAACCCTTCTCGTTCTGAGAGAAGACCTGTGCCCAGCAGTGGGACATTAATGAGTCGATGGTGAAAGTGATATAATATACTCGCTTGTACTATATTAATTGCAATCCGTTATCGCACGTTTAGTAACACTGACTGCGGCAAACGCACCTGTCGTGTTTTACTGTCCGAGCCACCCGTGCGGCGGCACGCATACGGTGCGTGCCGCCATACGAAAAACACCTATTGTGTTGCGCGCCGCACAGGTGGATTGTTTCGTATATTAGCCGCCGCAGTTGAGGTGGTAACAAGAAGAAGGAAAGACCCGTTTCCCGTATTGTGCTCATTTGGTGGTTCGATATACTGAGCGAGTTTATTCTCCAATACATTTAACGGATTTACAATTTTTATGTACCAGGATATTTTATTGTACATTTTTTAATATTGTTTTCACTCGTAGGTAAAGTAAAAGTAAAGACAGATACGCACTGCGTAACAATACGGTGTCTAAAATAATGATAATGATGAGTGGTACAAATATAGTGCGTCCGGGGAGGTACCACCTCCGGCCTCAAAATCCGCCAAAAAGGAGTTGTGTTTCGGTTGGAGAGGTTTGGTTGTCAGGCACACATATAGCGAGGCGACCATCATAGTCCTCAGGAGTAGTGATGCATACATATACAACCTCAAACGGAACTTCAGTTTTATTTGAGGTTCTATGTGGGTGTCCATGGGCTGCGGTGACCACTTAACATCAGGTGGCCTGCATGCTCGTTTGCTACTTTACAAACATAAAAAAAAAATCTAACCTCGAACAAGACTGAAGTCCTATCTGAGATTATATGTAGATGCATTACTACTCCTGAGGGCAAGGAAGGCCGACTCACTATAATTATACCCGACAACCATACTTCTCCAACCGAAACACAAGAATTGCTTCACAGCGGATTATGAAAGCGGAATTGTTCTCAATCCTCCAGAGTAGTAGAGCATCTGCGTACAACTTCAGATAGGACACCAACCCGATTTGAGGTTATATGTAGGTGTTTATGAGCTGCATTAAACACTTAACATGTTGTGGTCTGCATGCTCGTTTGCTACTATTCTCATATAAAAAAAAAAACTACTTCGCAAGAATCCGCGAGCAATATATATGATGGTATATATTTGAATGCAATATGCACTACCCTATTTTCCACATAAGACACATGTACAAGCAGTAAACAAAAATACACACCACCATACACATTACCACCAACACGGGTTTTGCTCCAAAATGAAGCATCATGAGGGTAAGTTGAGTCTCCGACAGTTAGTCGCCAAATAGTAGTAGAACAATCATATTGGTCACGGATTGTTGCAAAGAAGTTTTATGCTATCTTTATCACTTGGGTTTCTGCAAAGTAGCGCCTTATGCTTAGACGGTTATTAATATTGAGTTTCAAATTTTTGAAACTCACCTAATTAGCGTCGGGAAAACCCATGTATTGCTTCTAAAATATAAAACCAACAAATATACGAACATCCATAACGTGTACAATGGTCTCACAATTGCAGTAATCTAGCTAAAAGCTAAAAGCGGGCAAGCGCGTGTAAACGCTACACGCAACGCGGTAATTACATAAACGTGTGTACAATTAGAATGATAATTGCCACAAATGGCTTAATGTGTACGAAATCCCATAGTATCTTTTCTGTTTCGATAAAGACGTTATTTAAGCAATTGCATCAATTCAAATACGTTATTAAGAAGTTATAGCCTAGTGGTTAAGATTCCGTTCTTTTACACTGAGGGCCCGGAGTTCGAATCCCGCACGCACCTCTAATTTTTTAAATTTATGTGCGTATTAGAAATTAATTATCACTTGTTTTAACGGTACAGGAAAACATCGTGAGAAAACCTACATATCTGAGTGTTATAAAGTTTTTGAAGGTGTGTGAAGTTTACTAGTTTGTACTTGGCCAGCATGGTGAACTATTCCCTGACCCTTCTCACTCTGAGGGAGAACCGTGCCCAGTAATGGGACATTAATGGGTTGATGATGATGAAACATGTTACTTGGACACAGAAAGACTGATGATATACTATTCGATCTTTTACAGGAAAGAAATAACAAATAAGCTTGAAAACCAGCTGATGGTAAATGGGCACTTCCGCCCATTGAAGTCATATCTGAGGTCACGAAAGTCGAATTTCTCGTATGAATCTCTCCCAGACCTGATCAAAACACAACAGCATTTAATATTGGTGTAATAAGGCGGAAAAATGCCTGTAGAGTCGAACCACCTTTAGCTATTTGATTGACTATATCTGCTTCGAAGCGCGCAGTCCCGCAGCTTGCGTAGCCGATCTACAAAGTTAAGCAATGTCGGGCGCGGTCGGTAAATAGATGGGTGACCATCGAAACCAAATCCTAACCTAACCTAACCACACTCTTAAACCCATGAGATACAAGGTGTGGCGGTGATATCATCAAAATCAAATCACAGTGTACTTCCGCTAGAAGGTAAATTTTAAATTGGCAGAACTCTTCGTGGTTCATCTCCGGAAGCGCCACCGCCACACCTATTTCTTCCTCATAACAACAGTATTGAACGCTGCTGTGTTCTCGTTTGAAAGGTGTAGTAACTGACAGACTCAAAGCCCTCCCAACCTAGGTCTTAAAGGTCAACGCGTGTGTGGTTAAACTTAAGGACCTTCAATCCCAATTCCTATTTGGGATTAATTACAGGACAGCAGTGATCACTTACCATCCGGTGGACTGCATGCTCGCTTGCCACTTTCATCATATAAAAAACAAAAGAGTTGTGAATGTATTTCAATCTAAGTAATCTTATTACACGGTATTACTACGTAATACCCGAGTATTGATACGGAATGATAATCCGCCAGTTATCGTAAAGCGTTATCGCTCGAAGGAGGTGAGGGTTGAAGCTCGTTAGATATTTCTCGTAAAGCTCGCACCAATTGTTATGATATTTAGATCCTTGATATTGTCTTTCGTTACCAGGAAATTAGTAATTTGTTAGAAGTATACGTTTTTATTACGTTTCTAAATAACTTTGTAATCCATATTTATCATCATCAACTTATTATTGCCTTATTTGTGTACAGGGATACCCCATAGTGGTGAGACGGGTGTAGGCCAGTCTCTCCACGTTCTCTTCGACAAGTAGTGTGCCTACTTCGAAAGGGAAAGTATCACCGCCTCACAATCCACTGTGAAGCAATACTTGTGATATCGGCTGGAGCGGTGAGGTTATCAGGTACACCTACAGCGAGGCGGCCATCTTAGTCCTCAGGAGTAGAGCATCTATGTACGACCTTAGATAGGGCTTCTATCGTGCTTGAATTTAGATGTGGGTGTCCATGGGCTGCAGTGACCACTTAACTTTAGGTGGTTGCACGCTCGTCTTCTAACATAAAAAAGGTACAAACATAAAAAGGTAAACTTCACACATCCTTTGTAAAGGCTTTTGAGGTATGTACACATGTTTTCACTATAATTATTTAAAGTAAAATAATCCTTCGTGGTTCGACTCTGATGACGGCACATCTATTTCTGGCTTATAACAGCAGTGTGAAAAATGTGTGTTCTGGTTTAAATAGTACGGTAAGAGAAAGATATTCTAAATACTCATTCGAATTTAATCCTTAGATATGTACGCTCTGTAGCCGACATCAGGTAGGCTTTCAATCCTATTTGGAATTGATTACGGATGTCCATGGGCGGCATTGACCACTTACTGGGTGGACTGCATGCTCGTTTGATAGTTCAATGCTATAAAAATCGAACATAGACGATTTGTGTCTGTCTGGTATTGGAACCCTAAACCTCTGGATTGCAATTGTTTATAATATTACATTATTGCTACTTGATGGAGGTACATATTCTAAGTACCACTTTAGATACTAGTATAATAAATATTTTATCTAAAGGTCTTCAAGAAATTAAGTAACGTACGTTGCCTGATCGAAAAACATGAAATTAGCTTACTGTTTACTTACTAGGCAAGTAATTACTACTAAACAACACACACACAAGACGATATAAGACGACTATATAAACACCCAGACGCAGAACAAAAACTTAAATTCATCATTTAGATTGGCCGGGAATCGAACCTGGAACCCACTGCTGGTCAGCTGCAAACGGTAACCGCTGCGCCACGCAGGTCGTCAGCGACAATTTAATTTATTTTTTCGTTTCATAACATTAACTGTGGGTAATTCCTGGCAACACCAGAAAATTCGCCAAAACTGCGAAGTTGTGGTACAACGAATTGCAAAACAACATTTCGAAACGGAAAAATTCATTTGGGATTCTACCTTCATGACAGTGAGTTTAATTAAATTTATTTTATTTATAAGCTCGCAAGAGATAATGTGCAGATAAAATACATTTTTTTATACTTTTACACGTATAAAAAAAAACAAAATATTATATTTTGATTGTAATAACCTTGAAATTAGGCAATTTAGTTATTATTTGTATGTACTACTAACACAGCGTGCCTCTTTGAATAATTATCTCTTTATTCTTTCGTTAATAAATGCTAGCTTTGTTTTACAATTATAAGTATGGCGGGTCATTGCTCGGCGTCATAACATGGTTATACCAAACAATATATCCTTTGACATAACTAAGGGTCAGCGCAGATTAGGCGGAGAACTGATCGACTATTAGCCCTCCAATAAATAAATAACGTTCTTATCTAGTTCAAATAGAATTGTCAGTATATTAGTATAACTTGTTTAATAACGAATATCATCTAAAATATCGGTATATCCGTTCGCCTCTCACTTATTCTCTATAATGTGTGAACGAGATACAATTACGAAAAGCCTCCATTTTGGATTACATTCTTTAGATATAATTCACTTTAGCGGACGGCGACGTATGCTAGCGACTCGAACACACGTGTCTGTTAAAGCAGATGGATAGAATCTTCGACTAATAAACTTCTAAACCAAGATGTAGACTCCGATTTCACTACTCAAATAGGTCTTGCGTTAAACTAAGCTCATTAATATTAATCCTCATCAACCTATTAATGTCCCACTGCAGGGCACGGGTCTCCTCTCATAATGAAGAGATTTAGACAAGAGGCCAGCACGTTGGCCAAGTGTGAATTGGGAGACTTCACACACCTACTGGGACTTTACAAAGAACTCTCAGATGTGTAGGTTTCCTCACGATGTTTTCCCTCACCGTAAAAGCAAGTGATAATTAATTTCTAATACGCACATAACTTAGAAAAAATAGAGGTACATGCAGGATTCAAACTCTGAACATCCGAGGGGATATGCCGGAACCTAAACCACTAAGCTACCACTGCTTTTTAATAAATAATATTAATAGTCTCTCAATAAAGCACCCTTGTCTAAGACCATACATTTTTTTTCGCATAAACCAGCGGCTACGTACGCTCATCTGAATTACATTTTAATATTAGAAATCTATTAGGTTATTTCGTCTATAAACAAATTTGATTTATTCTTGACGCTGACGATCGTGAACAAGTGCGAGCATGAGCGAACTCTCCGCATAATCTGCGCTGACCCTAAGAGTTTCGGTGGGACTCACGAGCCATCTGTTGGCAATTATGATTGTAATTGCTTGCAACACCGCACACCACATCGTTCCATGTATATACATGCTTAATTGGGGTTGCCATTTAGCTGTTAGTTTGATTGCTGCATTTATATTACATCTTACTAGCTTTTGTTCGCAACTTCTTGGCTAGGTACTGTACATTGCTATGCGCTTTCGTGGGAATCTTAAATGAAAATTCTGTGTAGATGCCTACTATAAAATCAAATGGAAACCTGCAAATCGTAATAAATAATTTAGGTACTTGTGAGATTTTGTACACCAAATTGTTGCAGTGCATAGCCGAGCCAATTTCTGGAGCTTCTAGAGCTGTAGTAGAAAGTATTTTGTAATACTAGATGTAGCAAAAATGTAAGTCACTGTCGCAACTGTAACCAACTCCACATAGAACTCATGAGGAACTGACAAAACAGTAATCAAATAATTGACTTAACAATTTTTCTTAATTAATGTAGATTTAATGGTATTCGTTAATTTCGTTTCCTTAGGGGAGTGTAATTCCCAAATTACATTTCTGTTTGGGAGAGCGAGTATTAAAATCTGTTGACATAAAATGTGACAGGATCGAGGGTGCGACTCCTGGGGGAAAACTGTATAGTATAGGTGGTATATTGAGTTCCTTGTCCTCTTTATTACATTAGATCCCTAGAATAATAAATATACTGATAAAGTTTATAACACATTTAAAATATATACAATAAATACTTTATCAATACAACAACAGTACAACAGTACTTTATCTAATATTAAAAAAATGCAATATAAATGGTTTCAACTTCTGTGCCTAAATTTCCCCTTTTTTATATTCGAAGAGTAGCAAAGGAGCGTGCATACCACCTGATATTAAATGGCCACTGCAGCCCATGGATACCTACATTTAACCTCAAACAAAACTGAGGTTCTACCTGAGGTCGTACATAGATGCGTCACTACTCCTGAGGACTAAGATGGTCACCTCGCTGTAAGTGTGTTCGGCAACCGCACCTCTCCAACCGAAACACAAAAACTGTTTCACGGCGGATTATAAGGGCGGCGGTGTTACTTCCCCGGACGAACTATAGTTCCACCACCTTCAAAATTCATTTATTGGTTAGTAAAATTTAATCCAATAAAGAACTAACCAAATTGACTCCATGAATGTATAAGTTTTAAATTCTTCTTAACAGTTGGTAAATTTAAGTTCTAAATTATTCGTAACATGAGGTAAAATATTAGGGACGCTCATGTGCATAATATCATTACAGAAGTATATTTGCAAACAAAGTGGCAACAAGATTCTCCACAATTCTATCGCACAGGTATCAACCAGCATCACGTAGTAGTATTTTAAGGTATAGCTGTGAATGGCAGACTTGTTTATATGAGATGTTCCGATTTATTGCTTAAAGCTAAAAATCTGTAATTAACATTTAGTAGGGCTGTTCTCTTTGACCTGGCAGTGACTTCACATCAAATGAACCATAAGTTCGCTTGTGACAAAAAGCTATTGGTTAGTTTTCTCTTTCGCTAAAACAATCGAACACAGAGTTTCCTTGTCGAATCGAAAAGTTTACGTTTAAGATATGTTATATATATATATACGTATAAATTTGTTACAATGACAACCAGTAGTTAAAATGTCAATAACGATATATTCAAGACTTTACAAAAACAAAACAATAAGATACTCTTTATTTTTTCTACATCGGTAGAGATTTTCCTTACAAGATGTCTGTGCCACGACCCCAAAACTAGATTCATAGAATGTGTCATTTTAGATTGAAATTTACGAAGAGATCACGATAAGTAGGGTCCACGGCGATGGGTTTACGAGCTGGCGACGACGCTGGTGTCGCCTTATCTTTAGGGGCACAATCCTTTTCACACACGCATTTCAAATAGTAATTTCATATTACGTTATCTATGTGTCTATATAAATAAAATTAAAAGGTCTATGATTTAAAAACAGCAATTGTTTTCAAAGCTCTGTTTTAAGTTACTATGGATCTATACATGGAAATAACGAAAAGAGAACTTCACCAAGAATAATATAGTTTCCTTTTTACTCTGACAAAATTAGGAGAAAACAGAAGAAAAAAATTAGTTCACACTATTAATAAGTTTGCACTAGGTATCACGGTTGCGTTTTTGTTGGCCTGTTTTGTTGGTTGGCCACGGTTGGCCTCTCATTCCTGTTCAGATGCGAAGTTTAGGCAATGCATCACTAATTTTTCGAAACAACGTGCGTACTAACTAACGAAGTAAGTTATCATATGTTTTAACAGAAAAGCACACACTTAAAAACTCTTCAAAATATTATCAAACGTATATGAAATCTATCAATTTACACTTGATCAGCGTGGTAAACTATGGTCTAAAGGGCTAAACACTCATCTATGTCTTAGAAGAGATTCGTGTCTAGCAATTGGATCGTAGCGGATTGATGATGATGACAATGAACTAAACAAAAAGGCAATTCATGTTCTATGTAAAACATATGATAAACGTTTCCAAACGGACATAAACCACGTATTTTTCGCGATTGTTTGCATATAGAGTAGAATAGATATATAGATGGCTAGAGCCTTTGAAACGAAACACTATAACGCACGATCCATTAAAAATCGCCAATGTTGCATGCATTGAAAGCACTCACTATTTTGTTCTCTGCCATGCGAGAAGCTTCATCGCAAAAAGAGTAACTGAAAATGTTGTTCATTCACAATCCTACGCGCGGTGCTTTTCTGCGTATATTAAACGATTTTTATATTCGAAAATGTTTATGTGACAAGATTGCATAGAATTGCAATATAATAACTGCAATTATATGCCATAATTTACTTCTGTAACGGGAAATGCTTTTAATTTTATACTTTAATTGATTTAGGTATATTTTATTAACCAATTATTAGACAATCTGATAATTACAAGTCAACCAATCTTAATGAAATTCAGCTCATATAGAGAACATACAGAAGACAGACTTTAAAGGTGGTAAAACTCTTCCAGGTTTGACTCTAGCACCATAACTTCACCTATTTCTTTTTTATAACAGCAGTGTTAAACGAACAAGTGTTCTAATTTGAAGGGTATTAAGGCAAAGATTTACACAAGCTATTTTTACTGAGTCTTCAAGGATACCGTATTCCTGATCAATACCCGGTACGGCTTCAATCCTGTTTAAGAATACAGACGTCCATGGGCGGCGGCGATCACTTACTATCAGCAGACTGCACGTTTGTTTACTATTTCTATGCTATAGAAACATGTAATCTATATTACAAACATACATTCTTAATACCAGAATAGTATAAATAACGAGGAAGTAACGAAAACGTGGATAACTGTTAGCGAAACCAGCTGCACGATTCGCGAAATCAATTTTTCTATAATAACCTCATTTGATTTTGCGTCTAGGTATTGAAAATTCACTGAGTATCAAAAGGAGGAAGCTATTAACCTTAACCTATATTTCATACATAAACTGTTTACTCGATTTCGCGAAAGGAGAGCATTGGGTAATATTGTTTGTATTGCAGACATTGTGACGTAGGCACAGAGCTGGGTAAAGTATCGAGGAGGTTAATAGCCATATTTCTTTATGAAGTTTGAAGGTGAAATAGTAAAAAAGAATGCAATCCATCTAATACACATTTGTCACTGCCGCCCAGGGGCATCTATAGCTAACCCCAAATAATATTTTTTCCAATGAGTCATATGTGAGATCGGTCACAGATGTCTTGCTACAGCTAAGGATTAAGATGGAAATCCTCGTGTCTCAGTCTCACCACACTCTCCAAACAAGAACACAGCAGCGTTTAAGACTGCTGTTATAATACAAAAATAAAATAAATATTACTAATGAAGGGCGCAGGTATCCATACTATAATATTTATGACGGATTTAATAAAGAAAAACTAAACGGATGTGGGGCTAGAATATACCACTAATCTTGGGAAAACCACTTAAAAGTCTTCCAAACGTACCGTGTGATGGTTAAATAATTTTAAAAAAATGTTGTAGACCTATCGCTAACGCCATTTTTTCTAACATCTCTATAAAACTCCAATTTTGCCGGCAATGTTGGGGATTTTTCCAGAAATCGTTTAACCATTTAGCGATGATTTGTCTACCGATCTCGATTAATCAATTCCTCATTTTCGTGTTGAGTCTGGCCAGCTGTTGGCAAGACCGATTAGCAACTTACTTTGCTAACTTTCGACGATTAGTTAATAATATATTGACTGATTTTTCTCTATTACTACAAGTCTATTTCATTCGTCATCAACGACCCATTAACGTCCCACTGCTGGGCACGGGTCTCCTTACAGAAAGAAGAGTTAGGCCACAGTCCACCACGCAGGCCAAGTGCGAAATGGTAGACTTCACACACCTTTGCACAGAACTTTGCAAATAAATTTCAGATGTATAGCTTTCCTCATAATATTCTCCTTCACCGTTAAAACAAGTGATAATTAATTTCTAATAAGCACAAAACTTCAAAAAACTAGAGGTGTATGCGGAGTTCGATTCCCGGCGACTCAGCTTGATAGGGCGGATTCTTAACTTAATTAGGCTATCATTAATTCATATTATCATATAATTTCATTCTTTCGCAGTTAATTAAAACTAAGCTCACTATTTTGCCTGCCCAAACCACTTTAAAAACTGGTTCAATGTATTTCTATTTATTTTAAATAATCTTAAACAAGCCTTGACCGATTTCAACTGGAAAGTTCCACGCAAAGGACTCTGGCATAAGTATTTTTCTCCCGAAAATATTTAGTTGTGCCACTGCAGTAAAACGACGAAGGCCCTTATATCTAGATATGCCTATGTTCTTTCGTACCTCTCTTTTTTCCATTAATTTGATTATATTCAAAACATATTTACTTGCAATCCAAATATACAATTTCTTACGTTAGTTGGCAAGCATGTGAAGTCGGTTTATGAAAGATTGATTGTGCTATGGTAAACGAGGAATAGTTTCTGCCTACACGCATATTTGACCGATTACTGTACTGAAGTTTGAACTAACCGTGAATGAATCACATGGATACGTTGCACCACAATCAAAGGAATATTCGAACAAAGTATATTAAAATGAAAAAAACATAATAAGATTCAGTGGATTTTTCCGTCCAAATATTCATAATAAGTCGGTCAAACTACACACTATAAATAGTACACATAAACTCGTTAGCTACGTAAGGCGCTAACTAAATTAAGACCCCGTAATATCATAAAGTTGGAAAACAAGATAGTGCAAATTTAAACTATGTCTTGGAACATTTAATTGTTTTGGCTACGAAATAGCTGGCGAGCGCAACGCCTAGAAGTTTAATAGTAGACACGTAATTAAGATTAATCAAAAGCAATTGCCTAGAATGACACGAAAACATCTTTAAACTGTTATAATAAATTGTGTCTTTTTATTATCACATTTGCTGAAATAACTAATAATATTCTCATATTAAATGTTTTTCCCGTCCTTATGAATCGATTATATGTTATATTTTTTTTTATGAAAATACCTTTATTATAAATGTGTTAATTTGTTTGTTAAGAAGAAGTATACCAAAATATTATGGACACACCCAAATCTATAATATTGACAGTTGATTGACGTTGATTGGTTATCCTCTAGCGGACATAGTGTTAGAGGGTATCCCATCATCAATACCTAAACTGATTTTAATGTGGTTTTGTCTATCGAACACTTAACTGAAAACCAACATATAAGTAAGTAATTTATCTCGTCACAACTACAACGAAGTAATAAATTACGAAAATGTATTTTTTAAAACGGAAACGCTGAAAGCTTAGCTAGCGGAAGTATAATAAATATTATTAGGGGTATTAGAGTGTCTGCAGACTGCATTAAGAGTTATTACCTCCCTGAGCACAAAGTTACCTTAACTGGAACCATAATCAAACCTGTTTCTATATTAGATGATCAGAAATACAAAATCCACGTCATAGAAAAATTAAGTTTTTAGCATACAGCTTTCTTTTGTGCTTTAATGAATTTTAACTATAGTACTTATAACTACCTAATATACAATATATTCGAAAACATGGCTGTAAAAGTCAAACCTAACCTAGCCCAAGTTCCCCCTAACTCTACCTGGTCGCACCATCGTGGTCTTTCAGGTACAATTATGGGGTACATCAAATTTCCTTTATGAAACACGATTGGTCTTACATGCCACTTGTGTGTCAACATATAGGAGACATTTTTGATATTCTGACATATACCCCTGTACAACAAAACATAAAAACGTTCCCAAATGTGAAACATATTAAATCATTGTAGATTTTCAAATCTCGCATATTGTATATATGTAACGTATCGAGAATCGTAAGCATAATAAAAAAAAAACCTAGCCCAACTTGTGTTTACCTAAAACGCAGCTGTTAAATAGTTTAAATAAAAAAGTTCCTGTCTAAATCTTATTAGATAGATACTTATATTAAACAAGAAATAATTCATAGTTGTGTTTTGAGTCAAAACCATATGTACCGATAAGGTAAATATAAAAACAAAAATAAAATATTCTAATATCACAGCTGGTCTGGTGACGAAGACTGAAGCTTGGAAGTGAGAAGCAAACCTTAACCCATAAACCTTCGTTGTTTGGACGCGTTAGATTCCTCTCATTAAGTATTTTATAGTGAAATTATATTCAGGGTCGGAGGACAGAAGAAACGTCGATATATTGCTGCCTATATGCTGCCTCGTGGTCTAAACGAAAATCCATATTGGTGGTTTAAGGAGATAATATATCGATCTACACAGTTGTCATCCTACGATAAACTCGCCTTCATTAGCAATGTTGGTAAAGAGCCAAGATATACAAATCACATAATCCCAATCATAGATCGATTAACCAACTAGTTAACCTAGTTACCTATTAAATATTAAATTCATAATGTAAACACTCAAATATGGGCTAAACATCTAAACAAATAGTTGTACCCGGAATAGATCCAAGTTCTCAACAGAAACTTCGTACTACTCAGAGATGAAGTGGACTTGATATTTGAATATTGAATATTTAAATCACAATAGCGTCTTGATTTATCCAGCATACAATTTGAATACTCCTATACACTGAGATGTTTTAGTATTAAATTCAAGTGGATTGAAACATTAATCCGAATGGTTGACTGATATTCCTGGTTTAACTTTACTTTATGCAAGGGAAGTAGCAAAGGAGTGTGCCTGATAAGTGGTCCCCACTGGCCATGCACATGTATAACCGAACTCAAATAGAAGTCGTAACTGAGATCGCTGCCCCTGACGACCTGAGGAACAGTCCAGAAGACTCAATGTAGATATGTGCGTTAGCAAACACTATGCAAACAGGACATAGAAAGTTTTCATCGATAAAAATAATGGCGGTGGTACCAACGCGGTCAATCCACTAACAGTTCCATCACCTTTAGGCAAGTATGAAATGTATAAAAAAGTAATTTTGAATGGAATAACGCATGTGTTATGCCGTTTCCTATACTATCCGTATAATTTTTCTTTTACAATTTAATGATATGTAGCTGCATGTTGATGCACGTCATCACGTTTTTTATATTTGAAGAATAGGAAACGGACGTGCAGGCGTCCTGATGTTGAATAGTCATTGCAGGTCATGGACACACATATCTAACCTCAAATAGACCTGAAGTCCTCTCTGAGATCATACCTAGATAAGTCACTACACTTCAGGACTAAGATGGTCACCTTGCTTGGGTATTATAGTAAACCGCACCACTCCAACCGAAATACAGTTATTGCAACACAACGGATTATGATGGCGGCGGCGGTACCCTGGCCGGTTCTACCACCTATCAAATTGAAATTCAGTATTCAATTGGACCCTAAAATTATTATTTTAAAATTAATTTTAAACTGTTTACTACTCCTATGAGATATAATGTATGTGGGTGTAGACTCACGTAGTACTACTTCGTTTTTGAGAATTAATTTAAAACGCTTTATTTTCCCGTCGTAACACTTGGGCATAATGCATTTTAAATACAAATGAGGAGAGACCATTCCCCAACAGTGAGACATAAAATGGTTACAACCAATAGTTTTGTATGCATTAATGTAGTTTTTTCAGGAGAAATTAGCCTAACGATTGTACAGCCCACGATGGATCGGCCCAATAAGCTTTAGAGTGGTATAAAATATCTGCATATGCAGATCACGTGTTCCGTGATTTATGCGTTATTCCATTCTATATTTTATGGCATAAAATGCCCAATAGCCATTTTTATGACCAGAAATAAAAAACGGGCATGCAGATCATTCGATATTAATGGTCCCGGAGACCACGGACATTTATATTCTCACAACCCTATGTAGGTTTGCCTGTAAATGTAGACCTTCTCTAGAATGATAACAGAAACATAGATCGTCGAATTTTATTAATAAGCCAATAATTAAATAAAGTCAATATATCACTCGCGATAAATGTTTACCGATGAGTTAGAACTTCAGTAAGACAGATTTTTTTTTAATTTCAATTTTATAAAACTGATAGGGCATAAGTGCGCTTGTATTAAATTAAATTAAAAAAAAACAAATATTAATGTTAGTTGGCAAGATTAAAGTACAAAAAGTGCTACTAATTTTGCGGAAATAAAACATTTTAAAAGTGCTACTAAGGGATTTCATCCCTTGAAGATTGCATTGAAGAAAACGAGACATCCGTATGTAGCGAAATATCCATTCAAAATTATAGGTAGGAATTGTATGTAGGATTTCTTAAATAAAAATCGTATTTTAGGAATATTTTTTAGGAATTAGGAATATTTACTCTACATACATATAGAGTTTGTAAAGCGTTTAATAACTTCACTTTAACAAAAATGTACATTATT
>DWKL01001132.1:0-15489 GCA_018249415.1 Phareas burnsi | reverse complement strand
AGGTAAGTTCTGTATTTAATTTATAATAAACAAAACGTAGAAAATACACTTTTTCAGACAGTTTATCGATTTTGAACCTAATAGAAGTAGCAGGTTAAGTGGAACTTGCTCGTATGAAACCTATACATTAGAAAAGTACGTTTGATGCGTTAGTCTTCTCTCATTCTTCAATTCCGTATTTTTCTTATTCTTCAATTTTTTTCTGTATAAGAAGCAATAAACGAGCTTGCAGCCTGGCTAATATTAAGACCTCATTGACGCGCAGAGGGTTCGGTGATCGATTTTTGACCAGGCATTTAAATTAAGAATTTAGTAGTCCACGCTGGATCTGGGTGTTTGTGAACATCTCTTGATGTATGCATGATCCGACAACACAGAGCAACCTAGTGCATTAGTTTAGTATACTCATAGACTATACATTCACTACGCTGAAAGCGTTATCTATATATTAATACGTGAAGAGAAAACTTTGTACCCCCTTATTAAGCATATTGCGCACACGGAAGATTGTGAAATTTGGCATAGTGGAAGTTTAAATGGAGAAGGAGTGCAGAAAACCATATATAATTTATAAATTATATATAGTTTGCACTCCTGTGTGTTAAAAATGCATTAAATTAAAAGGAATACATTCCTGAAATTAATTTATTATCTTTAAACTGTCAGCGTTAAGCACATAATAATCGAATCTGTGGTCAAACAGTTGCAAGTGGAGATTGTCGTTAAAGAATCATAAAATAGCCATTATGTTGAGTGCGTTAAGACAAAAAGTTTTATTTTTATTTTGTCAAATAACACCATAATTATAGGGGTATATTATTTACGAAAACAACCGCAATATCGTTCAAACTTAAACAGTTATATTACAGTGGAATTACGACCACGGCGCGATCACTAGTTTCGAATGAATATTCAATTCGATTTATTTTGTTTATATGTTTCTTTAATTGACTTTCATAAGAGGAGGCTTCTCATTTTGGTAAAAAAATGCACTGTAATCTAACAAGCCTATCATAAACATATTTAAATTTTATTATTCAAAGCGCGCATATTTGAAAAGTTAACATTAGCCTCCCCGTAATCCTCCTCCGACGATAATCCCCAGAACAACGGAACATGTTTCATAATAGTTTATACGTTTTACTTTGTGCTCATTACATTCCTCTGCAGCGTTCCAGCATCATGTTGCGATCAGCGCATGTGGACTTAGACTTTCATCATCTGTATGTTTTATAACCTACATTCGATTTACTGTATTACGTAGAAGTACAGTTCGAGAGATACCACCACCGCTCTCACAATCCGCCGTGAAACAATATTTGCGTTCGATTGGAGGAGCATGGTTGTCGGGTACAGCTACAAGCAAGGCGACCATCATAGTCCACAGAGGTAGTGTTGCATCTAAGTACGACCTCAGTTCAGTTCTGTTTGTTGTTAAACATGGGTATCCATGGACTGTAGTGGGCTAAATGCTGCTCAACATCAGATGGACAGCTCGTTTGCTACTCTTCGAACACAAAAAAAGGATATTGTGAGTGGTTTGTCTGATGATGAAAAGTCGTAGCTGCCGGCCCTGGGCATCTGTTATCAAGCACAGATAAGATTGAATTTCTATCTGACGTCAGCCACCGACACGTTGCTACATTCGTGAACTATGTTGGAACGCCTCGGATATGTGCCTCTCTTATCACGCCCTTCAAATCGGCACAGAGCAGCGTATTCTGCTATTAAAAGATTAAAATAAGTAGTGCCTCTAGAATCGAAGGGCCCTGACATCTTTAAGAGACCTTTATAAGCATCGCAAATTTTACACAAATGATTATATCAAAGTAACGTTCTTTAAAAACACTAAAACATTCAATGTTACATCATTATATACATAAACAATATTAACACGTGCGCGTTTACGTCCAGTTGAGGCCCTTAAGGATTTGAACGTGGGATCTGATTCCATAAAGAGAATGGACGTTATAAAACTTTCTCAAAGCAGCTCGCACCTGGACGAGATGAGGTTCGCTTCATTGTTCTGAATATTTTATAGTGCAGATTGTTTGTCTGTTGTTAAGGTTCCGTACTGACGAACTCGAAACTGTTTATATTTCTGTACGTGTACTTCTTTAGGTGGGTTAGTGTGAAAAGCTGAGAGTGAAATTTAAATGCGCGCGAATACCGTCACAAGAAAATGGCATGATCGAAAGTCATTCTGACCATAAATATATTTCAATATTTGAGGGTAATTCTACGTAAGTGAGAACTTCAATAAGCATACCTTTTATATCCCAATTATTTTGTATATGTACACACAATAAAACATTAATAAGTTGTTGTTAGTAAAATAATAATATTACACTAATAATGACCAATTTTATTTTACATACTATTTAATATAATCAATAATTAAAAAACGTAAGTAACTTAAAATACTATTTCAGCATCAGTCCATTAATGTGCCATATAAGCTTGCACAAAGGTTCGGCCATAGTCTACCATGCTGGCCGAGCGCAGATTAATAGACTTCACACACCTCCGAGAACTTTACAAAAAACTCTCAGATTGGCATGTAGGTTCTCTCAGGATGTTTTCCTTTACAAGAAAAATACTATTTAAAAAGATATCCCCTATTGACGGATCGCGTAACGCAGTGGTTTCGGGTTCCGGGTTCGATTCCCGGACAGACAGATATTTAAATGATGAATTTAAATTTCTCTTCTGGATCTAGGTGTTTGTGTACTCGTCTTATATATGTCCATGGAAACCGCGACATAGGGAATTATAGTGTAGAGCTATAAGTATAGAAAGTGTTTATTTATTTGCTTGTAAAGATATGTTGCGATGTTCCACACAACCAAACATCTCACTTAACATAATACTAAAACTGACTGACAGACAAAGCACAGCTTCTACGAGTGTGACTAGTTACATGAAAATGTGTACAGCTGTTTATTTTATAATATAGGTAACCACTAAGAAAGAATTTTTGAAAATTCAGCACTACAGATAAAAATTTGTACGGAATTTCGTTATGTATGAAGTTAGAATATTTGAAATTACGGAAATTGCTTTCTGTTTATAAAATAATCATTTATGGAAATTTATATTCTAAGGAGGTTAAATTAAAGGGCATATCAAATAATTCAAATTAAAACGATTTTATCGTTCCAAACAGAAATACAGGTGATTTTTTTTAAAAGCCATTTATTATTCAGACAAAAGACTTGTCAATTTTATTATTTTATTTAATAAGTGGTTCGGGGAGGTACCACCGACCCCTTCATAATCCGTCGTGAAGGAATGCTTGTTTCGGTTGAAGAACTGTAATTGTCGGGTACACTTACAGCGAGGCCACCATTTAGTCTTCAGGAGTAGTAATGCATATACGTACGACCTCAGATAGGACTTCAGTCTTGTTTGAGATTAGATGTGGATGTCCATGGGCCACAATAATCACTTAACATCAGGTGGTCTGCAGGCGCGTTTGCAGCTCTTCTAATATACAAAAAAAAACCATTCAGACAATAGACATTTTTTCATCATTATCATCAATCCATTAATGTCCCACTGCTGGGCACGGGTCTCTACCCACAACTGAACGCTACCACCATGCTGCTCCAATGCGGATTGGTGGAAATACGGATTTGGCGTCAAATCATGTCAGATGTCTTCAATCTCCCACAAGGTCCCCGAGAATGTCTACTGACCGCTATCCGTCGATAACAACAAGGATCGACAGCATAACGCGCGCTCGGAAACACGGAAGCATGGATGAAGTTTAGCCATAAACGGTTCGTCTCATTCCTGATCGCGGTCGACCTTGCTAAACTTGGTTGATTGGTAACGATCTGCACCAACTGTGGTAGTATACGCATGCTGTCTAATTTACCACAACCAATCCAAAACACACAAGCCGTACAGGTCCAAACATTTGGACACAAACTATAAAGGTCTCCACTGCCTTATGTGAAGAACAGAAGACGAAAATGATGTTATCTCAACTTTCAGACAAGCGATTCTAGCGGGTGCGAAAGAGAAAAGACTAGCCCTGGCGCGCGAAAGGGCTGAGCTGATGGCGAAAGACAATGCTGAACAGGATATCAGAAGAGATATACTTGCGAAGACAACTAATTTGTTTCATAGTAAGTAAATAAATGCACATTAATAATCGCTCATACATAAATCATCGCTTGCTTTAAAGGTGACGGAAAACATCGTGTGGAAACCACATGCCTGAGAGAGCTTCATAATTTTGAAAGTTATTCGAAGTGTCCCACCAATCCGCACTAAACCAGCCAGCCAACCAGGTGGACTCATCCTTCTCATTCTGAGAGGAGACCCGTCCATTTTAATGGAACATAGTGAATTAATAGCGATAAAGCAGATATATAAGAGCCGTGGTTGATTTTTGAGCGGGCTCCTACCCAAACCTTGAATTTTCGAAATCATCTAGATAATAGAATTTAAAAAGTTCGTAAGAAAACCTACCTAACCTAAACTAACGTAAGGATTTTCAATAATGCTCACTACTCCCTATTCTGAAAGATTCTAGGGACCAGCAATGGAACAGAGTTTGTTTATTCTATAGAAGTGACACACAAGTATGCATTTACTTGATGGAACGGAGTCTCTGCCGCCCATGAACAACTGTAATGAACATCAAATAGGATTAAGTAGTGTCTGTGGTCAGCCACACATACGTTGCTACTCCTGAGAACTTTTTTTTCAATAGCTCGAAGAATAGCAAACGAGCGTGCAGGCCACTTGATGTTAAGTGGTCACTGCAGCCTATGGACACTCACATCTATCCTCAAACAAAACTGAAGTTCTATATGAGGTCGTACATAGATGCGTCACTACTCCTGAGGACTAAGATGGTCGCCTCGCTGTAAGTGTACGTGGAACTTAGTCGAAAAGCCTCGAGTCAGTATATTTCCATTACCACACCCTTCAAATAAAAACACAGGAGCGTTGAACTCTGTTGTTATAAGATAGAGATACAAGTAATCTGTTAATTTGAATGACAATGTTGAGATGAATATACTGGTTGGAATTTGCAATGATGAGATAAATGTAATGACAGGATTGGTTAGGTGGGAACAATAATTTGTCCGAGATAGTACCACCGCCGCCCTTATAGTCCGCCGTGAAAAAAATCTTGTATGTCGGTTGAAGAGGTGTGGCTGTCGGACACACTTATAGCGAGCGGACTTATAGCATCTTAGTCCTTAGGAGCAGTGGCGCTTCTACATACGGCCTTAGGAATTCAATCCTGTTTGAAGTTAGATGTGGGTGTTCATGAGCTGCTGTGATCACTTATCATCAAATGGCTTGTTTGTATCAGCAAAAGAACCCAAAAAAGTTCAGTTTTTAAAGCAACCCTTCTTCATACTTAATCATTTAAGTGGTTACGTATCACGATTATTAGTATTACAGTCTCCATAATCTTCTCAAATATAAGTAAAGTCTCAACCTTTTGCCATCGTGATGCACTACAAACTCTTCTCATTCTGAGCTAGCACCCATATTCAGTAATCTGACACGGCCGGGTAGCAAGGAAATTAACCAAGCTATATTATTTGCAGAATTTGAAAAGCAAAAGATCGATTTTGAAAATAAGAAACAAATGGAAGCAGAAGTATGTAATATTTCTTATTTAATATAGTTTTAATAAGTACAATTGGCTCTCATCCAGTATCTCTCAGTGTCTGAAGAGGAAAGTATTTGAGTCATGTATGTTGCCAGTTATGACATTTGGAGCCGAGACGTGGTCGTGTACTGTAGGCCTTATTACAAATGTCAAAGTCGTTCAACATGCTATGGAGACGGCTATGCTTGGTATTCCGTTGCGTGATAGAATTCCCAATGATGAGATCCGTAGGTGAACAAAGGTTACCGATATAGCTCAAAATTTACAGGCTAAAATGGAATGAGATGGCCGCTGACGGAAGTACTGATAACCGGTGGGGACGAAAGGACCTCGAGTGACGCCTTGGTAAAAGGAGTACGAGGCGCCCCCTGATTAAGTGGACTGAGGACCTAAAGAAGACGGTGGGCAATCGAATGCAGAAGGCACAAAACGGAGTGAACACTTAACACCAGGTGGTCTGCACGCTTGGGTACTACTCCTCAAATATTAAAAATAATAAATAAAAAATTTTTTCAGTGGGCACAATACCTCCGCTGTGATGGTCTGCCGGACCCTCGAGTTGTGACCCAGATGAATACATATTTACACCTCTGGCGCGAAAAGGAGAACTGTGATGACGATGAGCTGGACAAGAGATGCATAGAGGCGTTACCGGTAAGTGGGGAATCATCTTTTGAATGTTCTCCAAGTGGCTAGGTTAATGAAGTGTGGGAGGTAAGGGACGAAAAAAACTGAGTTTGTTATAAAAATGTTATAAGATATTGCTTCCTGCCAAATTTCATGATTCTAGGTCAGCGGGAACTACAATATAAATGTTGATTCACTTGAGAGTCAAAATATGTGACATAAAAGGTCGAATCTTTTGATTGCGTTAATATAGATGCTTGAATTTATCAAAGCTCCAAGAGATTGCCGACCTGAGTATTTGATATTAATTTCAAATTGATACCTCCACGCCTTCCTGAGAAACAGTCTTGAGAGACAGACGAAATAACCCAATAAAGGTTACTTTTTTCCTTGTGACGTACGGAACCTTAAAACCAATCAATACTATATTTTCAGATGCTGGAAATGTTGGAGGAATTTGTTGCAAATGCTCGTCAATATACACCGTTGCAAGCGCAGAGTTACAATGAGGTAATTTATAGCCGCAGAGTGCTGTTAGTTTCTCGTATTTATGTCTCTATACAGCGATAGCCTAGAGTTCCTTGGATTCCGGCTTCACACGAATCTCGCACGCACCTTTATGTTATCGAAATTATCTACCTATTAGAAATAAATAATCGCTTTAACAGTGAAGGAAAACATCGTGAGGAACCCTACACATCTGAGAGCTCTTTGCAAACTTTTCGAAACACACACACACACGGGCGCGCATACGCGTGCTAACACGCGCACACGCACACACCTATAAGAGATACGGTATTTACTGAAATCTTTTCGCAGGTCCGCCTAGCACTCCGCTTTCAGCTGTCCGAAGCAATACAATGTGCCTCGTTCTCACTGCTACGAGACCTGGAACACCGTTTGAGCTGGGAGTCGATCAAACTTGCCATCTACCAACGGGAGTTCAAAGGGTTGAGGTTAAACCTTTGGGTCGCTGTCAGGCTTCCTACTAGAAAACCAAAACCTGTTGAACCCGAGAGGTGAGATATTATTACTTGCTATGCTATGCTAATTTTGAACGGAAAACTTTCAAGCATGCGTCTCCTCACAAATAATGAAAACTCCTTAACTGGTGATGCAAGTTTAGGAAGTAAGATAGGTAAACTATAGTTCGTTTGGGAACGTACCATCGCCGCCCTCATAATCCCTCGTATAGCAATTCTTGTGTTTTAGTTGGAGAGGTGCGATTATCGGACACGCTTACAGCGAGACGCATTTACGTACGACTTCAGATCAGACTTCAGTCCCATTTGCGGTTACATGTGGGTGTCTATGAGCTGCAGAAACCATTTCACTTTAGGTGGCCTGCACACTCGCTTCTAAGGTAAAAAAAAAACTCCGTCTTCCTCTCCAGAGAACCAGTGGAGCTGGCGTTCCCGTCGATGAAAGTCGGCGTTAAGCTACCAAAGATCATAGACGGGTCCTGTGTCTGCGTACGAGCCGCCCGCTCCATGATTGATCTGCTCAGCGAGAGCTCTAGAAGTTACGCTCTGGCTGGCGAAATGCCTAATAGGTACGAAGGTAAGATTCCAAGAGTTAATTTCAAGAGGACGTAGGTAAAAACTTTGGCAAGAAGGAAGACTGTGTCGAAGGGTCGCGGATTACTCCTTTTCTACTAAAGAAGATAGTCGTCACCATAACAGAAAGTGGGTACATTCATAATGGCTTCGCTGTAAGTATACCCCCACCCTCCACCTCGCTCCCGGAGTCAAATCAAAAAGAATTGTATCACACAAAAATATGAGTAGGAAAGCATTTTGCGTCTGTGAATCCTCCCCATTTATTTTTCTAGTTAATTTTATGTTAAATTATTTCACAGACCTGTTCATATTTAACGTGAAGGAACATGTTGCGACGTACAAACTGAAGAAGGAGCAAGATGATATACGCAACAAGTTCTATAAGGAGATACGCGACAAAATAAGAGAAGTGGAGGCATTTTTGAAGGCAAATCCGTGAGTACCGATATGTATCTTATACATATAATACCATAACCACGCTAAGCACAATAAAACACTACATGATGCCACAGAACACAATACAATAGGACGACCGACTTTGGTTTTGTTTGAGGTTAGATGTGGGTGTCCATTGGCTGCAGATACCACTTAATATCCGGTGGCCTACACGTTCGTTTGCTACTTTTCAAACATCAAAAAAGTACGGTTTTTTGCGACAATAAATGATGCTGCATTCAGGTTTGAAAGTAGATGCACAACGCGATCCAACTCAGCCAACTCTTAGAGTAGCAACGTATTTCAAGACAACCTCAGATAGGACTTCAATCTTATTTGGGTCGAATGCCGTGGACCCTAACGGGTAGCAGTGACAATGGGGGCATATGATGGGCTGGATGATCGTTTGCTACTTTAAGCTTCTCTTCTCATATCTGGAAAAGGCCTAGAGTTGAATTTAAGCACTCCGTTTCAGGTACACCAAGAATGAGAGGGAGAAGGAGGAATTGGACAATTTGAACATGGCTGAGCCGCCTTTCTTACCGGATCCTAGAACTTTTATCGGCGAACAAAATGGTAAGGTTTCTCTGGAAACAAGTTTAAACAAGTTGTTAAACAAACGCTTTGTGAAACAAGTTTAAACAAGTTGTTAAGCAAACGCTTTGTGAAAGCGTTCTATAAAATACATTACTAAGACGATAAGGTAAATAGGTAGGTAGTAGAACTATAGTTCAACCGGGGAGGTACCAACGTCGCCCTCACAATCTGACATTAAGCAAAATCTCGTTTCGAATGGAGAGGTGCGGTTATCGGATAATCTTATAGTGAGGCGACCGCTTCGGTCCTCGGGAATAGCGACGCATCTACATACAGCCTCGGATAGGACTTCGACTGTTTGTGGTTGGATGTTGTTGTCCATGGGCTGCAGTGACCGCTCAACACCAGGTGGCATGAATGTTACAAACATAAAAAAGCAATGTGTGGTTTGTAAATTATATTTTTTCATGGAAAAGATGTCTGCTATGCTATGCTATGCTATATATTTCTTTCGCCGCTTCATCTCCATAATCAAAACGCCTCATCAGACAACGGTAGTTGCTGGATATTCAAAAACAATTCTGTATATACTTTGAATAAAAATATTTTAATTTGTTTTGAAAATGTTTGGCGTACATTTTCGTCTACTGACCTTCACTTTTGTTCTTACTGAAACATATGCTTTCTACATGCCATGGACACAAAATTAATCATTTAGATGTCTGCCTGGCCGTGAATCGAACCGGAACCCGGCATGTCAGACAGGGATGGTAACCACTGCGTCATGCGGGTTGTCGATTACCACCAATAGACATCGTTCTTTGACCAACTATAGAACAGGATTTCACACTGAAGGCGAAGTGCCACCAGCTTCGGATTACTTCTAAATGGTATTCATTTAGAAGTAATCCGAAGCTTGTGCCTGGTTATTAAAAAATATATGTATATTACATAATTACACATGATTTTATGTGAGAAGAGTAACAAATGAAGGTGCAAGTAACCTGATGTTAAGTGGGCTTTATAGCGCAGAGACACCCACTTCTATATTCAAACAGAAATGAAGCCACATCTGAGGTCGTAAATGCAGTTGTCGGACACTTACAGCGCGGCGACCATCTTAATCCTAAGGAGCAGTGACGCATCTACGTTCGACCCCGGATGAAACTTTAATTTTGTTTCAAGTTAGATGTGAGCGTCTATGGGTTGCATTGACCACTTACCTCCACTCTCGATTACTACTCTTCAAACATACATACAATTATGTATAAATAAATAATGTTTTCAGAATTAACTTTCGCCAAGTATCTTAAAACCTGCATGACAAAAACCAGAACGGGTGAAATAAATCTACGAAAATATAGGTAAATAATCCATCTTGTACACATTACATAACATCACAAAGCGCAGTGAACATCAGGACAAAATAACATCATAATTATCATCATCATCATCCACCCACTGCTAGGTACCAGTCTTCCCACAGAATGATAAAAGTTAGGCCATAGTGCACCATGCCGCTTAATAAACTTCACACACGTTTGAGAACTTTATAGAGAGCTCTCGGGTATGTAGGTTTTGTCACATGTTTTCCTTCACCGTTAAAACATGTGGTAAATAATTTCTAATATGCATGTGATTTTGAAATATTAGAGGCGGGATTCGAATATCGGCCTTTCAGAGTGGGAATCCTATTCCTGGGCTGTCACTGTAGCCCACAGATTAAGTCCTATCTGAGGATTTTTTTATTATGTTTGAAGAGTAGCAAACGAGCGTGCTGGCCACCTGATTTTGGGTGATCACTGCAGCCCATGGACACCCACATCTAACCTCAAACAAAACTAAAGTTTTATGTGTACGTGTGCCCGATAACCGCAACTCTCCAACCGAACATAACAATTGTTTCACGGCGGATTATGAGTGCAACGCTAGACCTTCTCGGACGAACTATAGCTCTGCTGTCTATTAATCCACAGATAATGGACATCTGTCATCAACTCCAGATAGGATTGAAGACCTAACTATCGTAGAACTCGGATGCGATCCTAAATTTGAACTGCTCGTCTACATGTCTCTTCTTTTGCACACTCTTCAAAAAACAACACAGCACCTTTGTAACTTTAAACTTAACAACCCGTTTTATTTCTTTTTGTTTTCTATTTGTCTGACAGACCGTCTACCATGTTTATTTTATATAAATATGCGAAGCCAGCGTTGCAATACAGCCGTCCTTACGCTATAATGCCGTCACATACCAAAACCACTTTTCGCGTTATGGCCAAAAAATAGTAATTTTGAAAAATTTGTGCCACTCAATAACTAAAAGATGACTTCTAGTTATTAAGTAGCACTAATTTTAAAACGCCTGCATATAAATGTATAGTTTGTGGTATCAGAATAGATGTAACAGAGCACTTTCAAATAGTGAAACTTAATTCGTATTTTACTGATTAAAAAATCAAAATGTCGAAATTGGCTGTATGTTGGATAACGACATTTTAGCTTAAGGACAGCAGAACAGCGGCTCCTCTAGTGCAGCAAATGTCCAAACTACGGTCATTACTTATCATCAAATGAACCGCCTGTCTTCAATCAAGATCTCAATTCTTCTTTCAGGATATGCGGGGGTGTTTTGAACTTGGACCTGCTAACCACCCCACCGCAACCGAAACGTTTAAGGGGGGATATTACGCTTACAGCCCGTAAGTTAAAAAACATTTTTTTTTTTCTAGAGTAGAAACTATGTAGACTGCCTGATATCTATGGACACCCACATCTAACCTCAAACAAAACTGCAGTTCTATCTAAGGTCGTATGTAGATGCGTCACTACATTTGAGGTCTAAGATGTTCGCCTTGCTCTAAGTATTCCCGGCAACCGCACCTTTCCAAGAGAAACACAAGTTTTGCTTCACGGCGGATTATGAGGACGACGGTGATACTGCCCTGGACGAACTATAGTTCTACCACCTTTACAAACTATCAACCTTGACATAGGTTACATACATCTATAGGCGGTAGAACAATCGTTCGTCTGGACAAGTGCCACCGCCGCCCTCATAATCCGCCTTAAAGTAGTTATTGTGTTTCGGTTGGAGAGGTGCGGTTGCCAGGCACACATATAGCGAGGCGCCCATCATAGTCCTCAGGAGTAATGACGCATCCATACAACCTCAAACGGAACTTCGATTTTGTTTGAGGTTGGATGTGGGTGTCCATGGGCTGCGGTGACCACTTAACATTAGGTAGCCCCCATGCTCGTTTGCACTTTACAACCATAAAAATAAAAAAAATATATTCTAGAAGAACGTATATGTTACTTCTATTACTAGCTACTGCTCCACTGATAAAAATATATTTTTAAGGTTTATTTTAGGCACGGCGAAAAAAGCACGCCAGCACCCAGGGTTTCAGCTATACAGATTAATAGAAGACCAAAAAATAAAACTCTGTTTAATCAAAAAAGATTTACTCGCTAACAAAGATCAAACATTTTTTACAGTGGTAGTTATAAGATAATGTCTTCCATCCTATATTGTCTCTGTATGTTGTCTTCGGCTTTGTGATCAAAAGTCCCAACTAAAAAAGTAACAAAATTAAAAAGCACGCAAATGCTTATCGGACTGCAAAGAATTATGGCTTCTGCATTTCGTAATTCAAAGTTAATAATTAATGTTTACGTGTTCGCAATGTTCATTTTATCGACAGCTAAATAAATATGTACTTTCATAGCATTTGTCAAAGATATTGTCGGGAAACAAAGTTATTTTTGCGGTCGCTATACTCAAAATAGCGAACAACCGCAAATGCTCCATGACCAATAGTTATGGCATATCTACTGCTGAATGTTGCCTGGCAACCGCCGTGTTGCTAAGCGACTGCTGCATGTAGGCTGGCAGCTGCTGCGTAGCCAAGCAGCTGCCGCGTTGCCATACAACTTTCGCGTTGTCAAGTAACCTAATTTATTGATATCTAGGAACAATTTTTTTTTTCGTTAATTTATTTCAGGAAATAATACTAGACCCGATATCAATTTCTTTCTAGATCAATGTCCATCCACAATGGTCACTAACACAAAAATTCTATAGAGATCACATTAATCTTTAGAAATTACTTATCACTTGTTTTAACGGTGAAGTAAAACATCGTGAGGAAACATCTAAGAGTTCTTTGGAACAGTTTTAGAAGATATGTGAATTCTATCAATCCACACTTGACCAGTATAACACTAAACCTTCTTATTCTAATAGGAGACCCTTGCCCAACAGTGGAATATTCATAGATTGAAGATGTTGAATCAAAGTGAATAAAAATTTGAAGAGTCAACTATCATGAAGTTTCGAATCTATTTAAACTCATGGACACTAAGATCTAACCTTAAACAGAAATGAAACCATTTACGCGGTCGTACGTAGATGCATCACTATTCCTGAGGACCAAAATGGTCGCCTCGCTTAAGTTTATCCGACAGTCGCACCTCTCCAACCGAAATATAAATATTTCTTCACGGCAGATCGTAGGGCGGCGATGGTACCTCCCCGGACGAACTACAGTTCTACCTATAAATTATTATATTTCTTATCTATTTGAAACTCATCTTCATTAGCTTCCATTGAAATCTCGTTGCAAATAACGGGATCTCATGAAGAAAGACCTCGAATTGATCCGAAACTAGTTAAGCTGTGTCGAAAACTATAGATGAGTTAAGCAACCATAGCCTCGCGGCTTGCGTGGACCGTAACCGGTGTACAAAGTTAAGCAACGTCGGGCGTGGTCAGGAGCTGGATGATTGATGCTAATGGCTACAATCAAATTTTAACATAAGTGTCCTTATGTTGTCATATCGATGTCATCGTTGGACCAATGAATTATCATTATTTAAGCCAACGATACATTTTCAGTGCTCTTCTGTTTGTGTGTGACCAAACTCTTCTTTAGCCTCTTCCAAAATTGTGCTTGTTCCCCTTCCACCTTCGGCCACACAATGTAGGTTTTAGTGAGCATCAAATAATGTAGCGTGTTTGGACGGAGACGTCTTGGAATATCTTCTAGAAGAATCAAGATCAGATCTTCACGGCGGGTCTCCAGAAGCCTGTTTGATATTCAGTTTTAGAATTAGTTGATGCTATATTTGTGATTATCTACAAACAGACACATAATGACAACCAATGAAAACATTTCAAACAAGCTAAAACAAGTTCAAAAAAGCATTTCAAAGAACCAACGATAGTTTAGTGGTAAGTTTCCAGCTAAGAATCCGGGGTACAAATCCTGCACGCATTTCTGATTGTTTAGTTATGTAAATGCTTAAAATTAATTATCACTTACTTTGTACGCAAAAGAAAAACATAGTGAAGTGACCAACATCCCGTGTGTGGAATCTACCAATCCACATTATGGGTTAACCTTTCTCATTCTGAGAAAATACTCGTTCCCAGTCCTAGGACAGAAATCGTTTAACGATGATGAGGATAATGATGATGATGGTGACGATGAGAATGTTGAGGATGATGTTGATAATGATGATGATGATGACGATAATGGTGATAATGCTGACGATGACGCTAACAATGATGATAATGATGATTCCGATGATGCTGATAATGATGATTCTGATTATGCTGATAATGATGACGCTGACGATGATGATAATATATGATGCCAATCAATTCAACCCACCTATGCTGGGCCAAATGCATCTCGAACTGACACCACTGGCTCAGCAAAAACCGTTGAGAAAGGATCAACATAATGGATCGTGATCGGTCCATACAAGACACTATATTTTCTAGAATAGAAAGTCCGACCTGAAAACAGTAAAAGTACATTGCAATGTATCGAATTTCTTGAACCAATGAGCTCTGTTTTATATGCTGAAAGTAGCACAAGTGCATGCAGCCAACATCAGATGTTTTTTTATCTAAGAAGAGTAGCAAACGAAGGTGCGGACCATCTGATGTTAAGTGTTTATACAGATACTCATAATCCGCCGTGAAACAGTTGGTTTCAGTTGGAGAGGTGCGGTTGCCGGGCACACTTACAGCGAAGCGACCATCCTCATCAGTCCTCGAAAGTACTGACGAATCTACGTATGACCTCAAATAAAACTTGCGATTTTGTTTGAGGTTACATTTGGGTGTCCGCGAACTGCAGTGGCCACTTAACATCAGGTCGCCTGCACGCCTGTTTACTACTCTTCAAATATTAAAAAAACTGCGCCACCACCGTCGCCACCGGCAAACGACAGAATTCTACCAGTTTAATTTTTTCCAAGTACCGAAGTCATTTACGTTTTAGAAGCTTATTTATCACTTTTTCTAGATGAAAGAAAACTTGATTTAGGTAAAGACGTAGAAAGAAGGTACCTCAATCCTCATCATCCAGCTGCGATCCACATTATAAACAAATATGCAAGTTCATTGGTATGACTATTAAAACACGATAACTAAAAATAGCTTTCGTCCTAACAGATGGCCATGTCGCAATCAAAAGACGACCCATTATCCAGGAGCGATCCACATTATAGTTAGACAAATATACAAGTTAATTGGTCTTACTACTAAAACACGACACCTAAAAATGGTTTTTATCAAATAGATGGCGATATTACAATCTTTTATATGATTTTAAGCTAATATTATCGCGGAAATTATACATTTTTTATATTATGTAACGAGTACTCACGATTTGC
>DWKL01001131.1:0-15492 GCA_018249415.1 Phareas burnsi | reverse complement strand
TGACATTGACTTTATAAGACCCAGTGTGACCATTATAAACGAAAGATATAAAATTTAATTGTTCGTTATGTTATTTACAATAACGTTAACGTTATAATACTTCTATTAACATAAAAAGTATAGAATATAAAATACCAAATTATTTGAAAGATTTTGTAAGTTTGAAATTAATATAATATTGTATACCTGTATATAAGTATTAACGCTTTTAGGGATTTTTCAAAAAAACGTAATTTATGCCAATTATTAAAAAAATATATAACATTAATTTTACTAAAAAATATTTAAAAATTATTATTTAAAACGTTCACCGATTAATAAAATTATATAACGAGTTAACAACAAATAAGAATACAAATAATAATCTATTTTCACGTAGTATTCAAGGAAGATTGAGGAGGGATGGGTTTTGATCTTCATCTTTCGCAATGAGTAGATTATTTTCGAATCAGCTACGAGGTAGCAATATTAAATTGGCAAAATATTCAATATAAATTAAAAGTCATTAAAGAACATCGATTTTAAATTTTTTATAATTAATTTTAATCGATATCCTGTCTGCTAAATATTTCGCACCATCACCAAAGGTTGACTGGTAAAGAAAGCCACTAGGCATTAAGTCCGCTCATTGTTATTTTCTACGGAAATAAATGACTGATAATGAAATTTAATGACTGATAACAAATAAAACAAGGTTTATATATTGTTATTTTTATTTGGAAATCAATAATGAGATTTTAAAAACTGTAGGTCTTCTGGATCATAATTTCATACAAAAAATATTGCAAGCTTTTAGTAAATTTGTTTCGATTTTACATTTAACAAATACAACAATGATTTAAATAAAAATGACCAGATTAATAGTTTTATAATATTTCTAATAATAATAAAGGCTTAATCGTAAAGTCAGATTTATAATAAAAATTAACAAGTAAATGTGAGTGTTGGTTAACATTTTTAAATGAAGGAAGGTTACATTTTAAAGCGTTCATTTATTTAATATATCAAAAGTATTCTTAGCTTTTATTAAGTAAATGTCTTTTGTGTCGACAAAGTGTACTTCAGTTATTTCACTTAAAAATAATAGTCCGCTATGGAATTTTCTTACATAAGCAGGTCTCGCTGATAAACCTACATTCCAAGACTCTGGCGACAGCCCAGAATTATTGATTTATCAGTCGAATACCATCTTTCTACTGCAAATCACAATTACAAAATTGTGCAAATATCAACATATAAACAAATCACATACATAATGTAAACATTCAATACAAATGGAAGTTGAAATCAGAAAACATAACTGTATTCAAGTGAACACAACGCGGAATAAGAAAGTAAATAAGAACCATGATTGTGCATTACAAAAGAAAGTATTCATAAATAAATCTATTATCACCTTAAATGATTATGGGCGACAACTTTTCATGAGTAAAGTCAACGCGCATAGTCTGGCGTCACTACACACAAGAATAACGCAACGAAAGCAGTCACCGATAATCGCCTACAAGTCAGTATTTCGTAACAAAATGGTCCCTAAAGAAAAAAAAATACAAAAATGATTACAAAATCACACTTCCGTTCAGTCTCAACGTAGAGACGCTTATACGTATTTAACATACACTAACAATTATGGCAACGTCGACAATAAATAAGAAAGAGGAATATATTCACAACGTAGAAACGTTTGATAGTGATGCGGACGCGGTTCGATCGGTTATAAATATTGACAGCACGAAATAAATATAATAGTCCAACGAGTACTTCGCACGAATCGTAGAAAAAAAATAAGTATACAAGGCAACAAGTGCAGACTTTATGTTTACTACTATAATCTATTGTTGTTACTAACTAAAAAGCCACATTCGCAATTTTTTTTATACAAGCTTGGCTTAATTCGCGAATAGGTTAATTCACTGTTAGTCATTATTGTTATTATATTATATCGGCACTTAAACCTGCGAACGCGCTAGACGCTTCGTCGGAACCCTTAAAGTATTTAAAGATATATTATGATTGGATATTAGTTTGAGCCTAAACATGATGACGTAATCGCAAAATAAGTGGCATAAGTGTAAAGCGGAATCTCGACGAAACAGCTGGCGTTTCCACAGGCGATTGCCACCAACGAACCCGCCATATTGGCGTAGAATTTTGACATTTTAATACCAATACGATTGACTATCGTCGGTGGCTAAATGTGTTATGTTCGTCTAAAGTCGGAATGGTTCGCGTTTCTCCGTAGTTCGAGATGATGCCGGAGTGCCGCGTCGGGACACAGGCGTGGCGGGCGCGCCGGTATCGGACGCGTCTGAAGGTTTACGTAATAGTTTCGACGCTGCGGTTTGCTGTCCCGGACGTACCGGTGTCGTGCTGCCTGATGGCGTTCTTTGCCTATTAAACAGAACAACATTAATATTTATTCCTTGAAAAAAAAAGATCATGCACACCAAGCCATTAAAACGAACTAAGAATCAACTCCAAACCGTAGTCATCTGCCAAACGAGAAATATATGAAGTACTTGCACTACATAATAAAACGAAACTCACGAAAGATACTACGAAATTAGTATAGATTACCTAGAGATACTACTGTTAGTGTGGTGCTCCTTAGGTACTGGTATGCGGCTCCTGCCTGGCGTTTGGCCCTCGGTGGAGGCAAACGACCCACTCCTATGATGAGGTTAGCGAGCATAAAGACATACAGATTAGTAACGACAGAAAAGAAGATAGATAGATATAATGTTAGAAGTTGTCAGTGCACATGCTTCTGTAAATAAAATCCGAATTATTATGAAAGATTAAACGATACATGTGGATAATTATGATAAAAAACATTTGGTACTTTAAAATCAATAAGGTTTCTATATCATCGATGATCAAAACTTACTAATAAAGACGGTTTTTCTAATTTTTATCTAGTGCTATTCCAGATTTTAAAGGGAGGGTGTACAGGGGTGTGATATTAAAAATCTAACTGTGCATGTGCATTAACAAGAAAAAAATAGTTATATTTAAAAGCTGAGTTTTATCCTAGAATGAACTTAATACACATTATAAAATAGAGTATCTTATACTAAATTCACAATCCGAAATCCACAATACCACACAAAACCAAGCAAATGAAAGCGTCTTCAGTTTCCTGCATAATAATAAGACCGATATCGAATAAGTTAATAACATACCAACGTGATGTTAAAGGATGTGATGATTTATGAAACCTAAGTTACCTGTTAATGATATATACCTATTAGCAGGAAAATAAGTCCAGTGTAGCTTTTTATGAACACAAAATATGAATGCAGAAGCTTACAATAGTGATCAACGTAACTGCGGTAAGCACTGTTAGTGAAACAATTTGCTTTCATATAGATATAATTATATAAATGATCGGCGGAATATTCCTATTAATAATTTGGAAAGCTGTGCCGATGATTATGAAAAATAGTGAACGTTGTGGTCGTTTATCTGATCGAAATTGCGGATGGAAATGCGGACATGACGACAAAAAGTAAAACAAAAATTTCAACGAGCATCAATCAAAATAATCGGGCAAAAATCAAAGCATTCTAGAAGCTTGTACCCTTTGATGTCTCGCTGCGTCGGTTTGGACGCTTCCCCGCTTGACTCGCTTATATTACTCTCATATTCATTGTCGCTCGTCATTCCCGATATGCTGAATAGCGAGGAGTCGTCTTCTGGACTTCTCTGGTCCGATTTAGGATCTTGGGAAGTGGGACTAGGTTCTTGAGAAGTTTCCCTAGAGTGGGATTTTTGGGATTTCTTAACACGCCTTTCTGCAGACGGCGTTCGTTGTGAACGATTGCCAACATAAATGGGTATCTTCGTGGAACCCTGAGTTTGGAATGCTGGGTGAGTATGGGATAAGGATTTGGGATGTTCAGACGCCATCGACGATGGCTGGGAATGTGTAGAGCTGTTTGTATCCATTTTCGTAATTGACGCATGCGAAAGAAAAATAATAATTTAATTATCGCCATTTTTAATCATATAATAAATACAATAATGTTAATATCATAAAATCACACGAATATAAGTTATTGTATTTGTTAGTATTCGTTTCCCTGTCTTTTTATATGTTTTTCATGCTATTCCCTTAAATTATATTTTAGTAATATTAAGCCTCCAATTTAAAAATATTTCAAAACAGTATTTTAACATGAATTATATGAATACCATCACCAACCAATGTTTCTAAAAACAAGGCAAATTCATGAAAGTAGCTCAACAAACACGGTGCGCCTAGATTCGGTATAAGATGACGTCACTACGATAAAAAAAAATCAACCCAATAAAGCCCAGTGACGTGCTCTTCAACATCTGTAGCTAATATTTCGGTCGCAACTCGTTAGTAAACAATATAAATTCTAAACGTTCACTGGCGACAGATACAACAGAATTGCCGTCGTGAAACATTATCGTAACAGACAAAATAACTCGTTAGTCGTTATTGTACAACCGTCTTTAACAAGTTGCGATCGACACTACCCCAATCACAAACAACGCACGAGCATACTCTCAAACGGTGGGTACCTCACTAGCGCCGGCACCAGAGACAGTGTCGGTATGCTGGACGTGCGGTACATCCCTCCGCTAGTATACCTGCCCAGGTGTCAGTACCAATAATTGAAACATTGTACCATATAGTTTCAGTATACATATCTACTTTACACAAAATTAAAAATAATTGATAAATTTTGTTACACGTTCCCGCTGCAAAGGAGGATAAATAAAATTATTTACATTGCAACACTTTTTTCGTTAATTTGAGACTTGTTTTCTTGATACATACTTAGAATTATCTAAAAGGAACTATGACTCTGTGCAACTTTACCTTATCTTTTACTAACATCATTTTTATTCTTGTAGTCAATCAGCAATGTGATTATATCAGAATGTGCTGTAGGTATTTAAGTTACATCAAAAATGTAGAGGAACAAATATATTTCACGTACCTTCCGCTGGCCGGCGTTAGTAGGCCGGTGGGCGTGCGCGGGCGCGAGCCGTTGGGCGTCGCAGCGCCGAGCTTGCTGGCAGTGGCCGCTGCACGCGCCACTGACGCCCGAGTATTAGTCACTTTACGCATTGGGATTCTCGATGGTGTTGATACGTCATCTATAGGATGATAGTGTTTGACAATGTAAACATACATTACAAAAAATCTACTCTAACCGCATTTTTTTACGGAGTCATACGATTAATGACGCAGAAAGTTTTACACGCTTAACAATTGGATTCCCTGTGTTATGCGTACAAATACCTACACACGCATAAAACAACTACAAAATTAATAATAGATATTTAACATAGATGTCTGAACGATCCAATAAAACTGAATATATTCATCATGACATACCGAGCTCTGTCACTACTGTCTGTCTGTCACTGCCACTGTCACACAGTACACCGATTACTGTTATACAAACAATAAAAAGTTTTTTTTTGTCTGTGATAAAATCTGATTGATGCGTATTTTACATTACTTTATTATGTGTTTATTAAATAATTATATAAAAAGAATTGTAACAATGAAAGATTACAATATTAATCAATGAAATAAAGTCTACATACCTGTACTATCAAGAGATAAATTCGATCCATGCCTCGACGGCGGCTTGGATCCTGCTCTTGACCCTGGTCTAGAACCTGGTCTAGATCCTCCTGGCGTTAGGGTTGACCTGGCGGCAATTGATTAGTACAATACATTTGTTGTATAATAGTCTTAAACATCACTGTTAATAAAATCGTCATCATTTATGAAACAACACAAATTCTTTTAACTAGTTTATAATCAGAATATTTTTTAGACTCTCAGGGTAAGGAAACTTTAAAACACTTACCTTGGTACACTTGGTTTCCTGTATCTAGACCCAAGTCCACTAGCGGCCTCGTTGTCGCTCAGAGAATCGGGTGTACCCGCACTTAAAGATGATCTCGACGCTCGTCCAGCAGCTCCACCCGCGGACATTGGCACTGAGCGAGCTGTTCGCTCTCTTACCTAGAGATATTGTTTCTAATTAAAAACCGAAAGAAAATCTACACAGTTATGTTAGCAAACAAAAACTAAATTGTTAGTATTACACTCAATATCATGTATGTAAAATAAGTGGGTGTGTTGTATGATGGATTGATAAATAACTATTCATAAATGTATATAAATGTACATCACCCAGAATATAACGATGTTTATGTGCATGCTAATGGACTCGACAATCGGGAGCTATGACACAGTTACTATAATAATATGTATCTAACACACTGACAATGAACTTACAATGAGGACTAATAAAATAAAAATAAAAAACGATTAACTGCAGTCAAACTGATCGAAAACAAAAGTGCATATCAAACGCAACACTTCACATTGCCTATGTAGCATTACCCAGTGATATCCTGGAGAGGGCTGGTATCCGTGGTGATGGGTATAGTGGTGGGCGCCTGGCGTCGTCGAGCCTTGCGATCTTGAGTGGCCGTAAATGAAAGCTTGCTTAGTTCCATGTGTCGAACCCACATGTAGCGGGTAGGAACACGGGAGCTCTTCCCGCTGCCTTAAAGCCTCAAATATAGGCCTCAACTGCTCCATAAACTCCTCAGCTAAATGCATCAATACAAAAACCGGGACTTTCATTAAGGGAAGGGAAAACATCCGTTACAAAAACAAATACTCTTTCATAGTGCCAATCGTTTTGTCGGAACGCGTATATTTTGACGATACGAGACGAAGTTACTATTTAGTCCACACGCCTACTCGACGAACGCGCGATACGTGATAAAACGCAGGTTTGATGGGATCTAGCGGGAAGGGAAAACGAAATACATTACCATAGCATCCAATGCGCTGACGTGCCACCTCTCCAATGCAGTGGATCCAATGAGTATAGGTACAAACAACACCAATCACTACACGAGCCGGTGCTTCGATGCATAGCTTTGAGCACACTAATGCAATACGACAAAACGCTACGAGCTCAACACATGCTGCACTCACGACGATGCCTCTTGCAAATGGATCAGGTGATCCATGTACAAAATGCAACAAAAGCGAAAAAAAATATCCCAAACCGTTGCTCCCTCTATCAACTACTGTGCGCTTATTGTGGTATGTGTGCGAAATAATAGCTAACTTCTAACCTGTAGAGAGAAGTCTGTATTATAGAAGAACTGTAGCAGCTTTAGCTACTTACCTTAGTTATGGGTCCAGTGGACGGTGGCGTGTTTGTGTTAGAGCGGGGCGTACGCGGTCTGAACGCAGCCATGCTCTGGGACACTCCATCAGCCAGTATGAATTGTTCCCGCAGTTCGATGTTCGTGCGTCCCTTGGCTGCATGCGGGCGGCGTCCGGTGCAGGATTATAAATGGGATAGGACAGGGAAGGGTTAAAAGAAAACCGTTCGGTAACAGGATAGTAGAAATAAAAAAAAAACACCAAAAAGTGTTAAAAAATCAGGATACGTGCAGTGGTAGTGAAGGAAAGAAAAAAAAAACAACAAACAAAATCAGAACATGTCAAACAAAAACAACATAGGCATTAAAAAAATATCGGGGGGATTGTTGAAAAAATGTGCAGATAGGAATAGGAATTTTAAAATACGATTAGTTTGTTCTCTCACCAAAATATATGCAACCTCTTGAAACCAAGGGCAAAGTTTACCGTTATGAATTATGTTTTTACTATTACTATTGCGATCAAAATTTGAGGTTGAAACAGAAACAAGAAAAAAGAGAAACATTTGTTATAAATTATGTGAACCGAATTAATTTACACAGTAATAGTTATAGATTTATTTATTATTATGATATAGTAAGTGCAATGTGAAATATTTAGAATAATGAAATAAAGTGGTAAACTTTTTGCACTTGATTTACAAAAAAATAATATTCTACATAAAAATAAAATAATAGAAATGCAAATAAAACCCATAAACCCATATCATGCCATGATTAAGAAAAATACTAAGCAAATTAATATAATTAATATATACAGAGTTTTTTTAGTTGTATCTCTTAATCATAACTACAATGTTTTTACTACATTTCAATACCTACTAATAAAAGCGTACAAATACTTTAAAAATTAAACTACCAAAATATATAGCAAAATAATTAACATACAAGAACATTGCAAAATTAAGTACTAAGCCACACCAACAAATAACGCCTTGTATGGAACCAGTTTTCTTTTAAAAAAGTCTTTAAAAAAGCTATAAGTAAATAAACGGAAAAAAGGCTCCAGTAGCAAGTCGCATTCTCTTACCGAGCGGGCAACAAGCTTCATGCTGCTCCGGCTTACTCGGGTCAGGCAGCGGTAGCACTAACGATACTACTTATGTAAAGGTTTCGTTGGGATCAACGCAATAAAAATAATATAAAAATAAGGAATAGGGATGATTGGATTGGGTGAAGCAAATACGAATTAGTACATTAGTAGCAATATCGATTATTTGTGGACGTTACCTAACAATGCTTACTTTAGCAATACAGTTTGGTCATACTAGCGCAAAATGTTTTATGATAAAAGATGAATTCGTTATGATGAAAAGTTTTGTGTGATTTAATTGTGAATTAATGAAAAATATTGCTTGAATTATTTTAAGTTTCTTGATGTTTATTTCGTTTCAATAAGAACAACTACTTTTTATTTAATATCTCACATAAATAATTCATTTGTTTTCGTAAATAGAAAAAACTGTATAACGTTAAATAACGAACGATAACGAGTAAGTAACGTATACGATAATCACTGGCAACACCGCTACTGCGCATGTCACGTCTGTGCAGTCAATTCTCGACCGACGCGATCTTATAAGTTGCCGAAAGCAAACAATGGAATCGGGTCGATCGTGGTATTTTGTGCGATTTTTGTTGTAATTCGTATGAATTCTGAGAGATAACATTTAAAAATGACTGGAACTATTATAGAAAACCTCAGTGGCCGTAAGCTTGCCGTTTTAGTAACGATACTTCTCGTGTGTCAATTAACATGTTTCCTAATCGGCGGCTTGGTCGCACCCACTCCGGCAAACGCGCAAATTATACTCGGTACTGTGTGCAAGGATACATCTATAATGAAAAACGATACAACAAAGTGGTTTTATAATCGTGGCAAGGGTGCTTGCAAGACCGTCGACCTCGGTTACATATTCCAGCATTTTTCTGAAGCAGACGTTGTATTCGCATTCCAAATGCCGGTTCCGCGTGAAAGCAAGATCCTGGACTATTCACGCTGGCAACAAAACTTGATTGGCGTCCTCCAGGTAGACATTAAGTATCATTCACAAATGGAGGTGAAGCCGCGTAGTGTCGTAACCATAGACGCGCGTCTCGCTTACAAGAACAAAGGCGATCCCGACGATGGATGGAAGCTGTACACACAGTCGGTCGAAAAACGACATTTGGACTGCGACATCGATATTAAAACCGAGGAGTACTTGTACAATTGCTCTGCTATACCTCTGTTTGAACTTGGTTCTTTACATCACGACTTCTATTTACTCAATATAAGATTACCAGTTGATACACCCGAAATGAACGCCATCGGTCATGTACAAGACATGTGGTTAACAGTAATTAATCAAAATGGCGGTTTCACCAAAGTATGGTTGTCACTGAAGACTGTATTTTTTCCATGCATCATAGCTATACTTGTATGGTTTTGGAGACGTATTCATATGCTACAACGGAAGCCAGTGTTACTAGAAAAGATGCTCCTGTCTTTAGGAATAGCTCTATGCTTCTTTAACATGCCCATTGAGTACCTTACATTGCATTTTGATCTGCCATTCATGTTACTCCTTGGAGATATAAGACAGGGAATTTTCTATGCAATGTTATTCTCATTTTGGCTCGTGTTTGCTGGCGAACATATGTTAATTCAGGACACATCCGTGCAAAGTTCCCTGAAACAGTACTGGAGACATTTGAGCGCTGTCGCTATGGGATGTATATCTCTGTTCGTCTTTGATATGTGCGAGAGAGGCGTGCAATTGCGTAATCCCTTTTACTCAATCTGGGTCACTGATATAGGCACTAATCTTGCATTAACGTTCATTATACTGGCTGGTATTTCAACTGGAGTGTACTTTTTGTTTTTATGCTATATGGTGTGGCAAGTGTTCATCAATATATCTCAAAAACGAGAATCTCTGCCAACAATGTGCTCTGTTAGACGCTTACATTATGAAGGCATTATATACCGTTTCCAGTTTCTGATGCTGGCTACACTGTTGTGTGCGGCGCTCACCGTCATTGGTTTTATACTAGGCCAAGTGGCAGAAGGCCAGTGGAAATGGGACGAAAATATTGAATTGGAGTACACATCAGCATTCTTTACTGGTGTTTATGGGATGTGGAACATATACATCTTTGCGCTACTGGTTCTCTACGCCCCAAGCCACAAACGTTGGCCAGTGAATGAGAACACATCTGATACACAGAATTTGAGCGAGGAAATTGAATTCAACCATTTGCCAAATGATGCTGGCAGTGAGATTTCATCGTTGACTTCCTTTATACGTAAGGCAACTGTGGATTAATTGATAAAATTTGAAAATAAGCTAATCTGCCTGTTCGATGTCTCAATTTTAGCTGTTTGTTTATGGCTCCAAGTTTCTTTTATGTCAATTCTGGTTGATTCTAAAAGGAATTACGTTATAGCTATCTTAAGTTTGTGAACATCTTTGATACTTCATAATTATAATTGCAAAGTTATTATTATGTAACTGTTTTTAATCGATAGCGCTTCTTATATGAAAAAGTTACAACTATATAAATGCTTTTAGCCAGCTTTGGGATATTTGAGCTGTTCAATATTAGTCATTTAAATATTTGTACTTTCTTATCTCTAGTGTAGGAAATGTATTCCATATTTAGAGATCTTTATCTTTGTAGCCAGTATTTCAAATTCATAAGTGAACATGTTTTTAGCGTTTAGTATTTTTATAGTATTATTATATTAACACGTAATCGACTCTCTATTTCCGATATAGTTTATCTTTTGCATTTTATAATAAATATTTTGTAGAATCAATAGGCTTGCTGTTTGAGCGAGATTCTCAGGTATATTTTTGTGTGACTCATAAATAACTTCTTGAAATCTAAAACCGGTTGTATAACCTTGATAGTTTCTGTTAAGAATTCGTAAGATTGTGCTTCCAAATTATATAGTATTAGGATATGTTTAGTGTAGATTTTTGTAAACCAACATAACGTTTTGCCATTCGATTATAGTTTACACTTTCTGTGATAATACTTTTTTGTAACTGCATTTATATTAATTTACTGACAGTATTCTAGATTAAGACGCATAGGGCGTTGCCAACGATTCGCCTAATGTTAATTTATTCGTAACTTAAAATGTATAGTTAATCGTGTTTTTGTAATCTGTAGTTACGCGGTTAGAATAGCGCGGTTCATAACAATTAATATTATTAATAAACTTTCTTATGTGTAACTGTTATTTTGTTATTTACTGACCATTTATCAAAACAATACAGTTAAATATAATACTGAATTTGCCCGTCAATACCTGTTAATTGACATATAATACTTGTATGCCCTTGTTATGGGGTTAACACATGTATACCATCTCAAAAACCGAAACTTTTTGATTGACACTTTGAACATCTCACACTAAATTAATATGTATTCTTGGAAAAGAAAATCAAGTCTCAAGTCATAACTTTCACTACAACCTCACATGTCGCAAGATCATAGAAAAAGTTAAATATTATAAGCCCAATTAATTTTTCATTTTAATCATTTTTCTTACCAAATGAGTAACAATAATTTGGCACTGATATTATTAACACTTTGACTGCGGTGGCTAATATACGAAACACTCCGCCCGTGCGGCGCAAAGAATAAAGCTACGTTTAAAAAATATATTTGGTTTCACCAAATTAACTGAGCTTTGAAATATACAAAACAAACAATAAAATATTGTGGTGTGGAATAATTCTAAATATTTTCTATGGTATAACTAAAATATTTAAAGGATTTCTAGCTTTCCTTATTTTTTCCACATAACAATATTTCAAGTACTTATATTTATTACCTTTGTGGGCAATAAAAACACCATATTTATTTTTTAAATGTCATAGGCAATCCTTTTGTAACAAGCCAATTTAAATTAGTAACAAGTAACCCGACTGCTAAAGCACTTAACTAATTAAGTAGCATATGCCGCGTCGAAATTCAAAATGAAGAAGACGCCATTTTATTTTTTTGATATTTCAATGTACCCGGTATACCCAGTATAACAAGGCACCTCATATGTTAAAATCTATCAATCCGTTTGGACCACAGTCCGTGCCAAAGCAATAGACACAGATGCACTCGAAAACAACCCTCATATCGAAATCGATAGGAAGCTATATGATAATTAGATTTAAATTCGAAACAGACGCAAGAAATATAATGGGAACATACAGTTATATTATCAACCTATTACGACAAAGATCTTTGCGAATGAAAAGGGATAAGATTGAAGTCAATAATTTGTCCAGCTGTTTGTTGTTTATCTTTTTCATAATTGAAATAAGCAACAAAGTTACAGTAAAATTTGGTTAGGCTTAAACTTTTCTGAATGTTGTTTCTGGATTTTGGAATTTACCGAAAGGCTCAAGAAATGGCGTCCGGGCGACTTATATACATAATTTATTGCCTATTGATATATACAGCTTTAGCTTACAATTTTAAATAAAAAAAATAAATGAATCTCGAACAGAAGACGATAGAAGGATGCAGTTTTAAAATGAACTACGCAGATGACTTACAAGATATGTGCCTTGAATTTGAATTTAGAATTGTATATAGTAGGTGTACCAGAATATTAAAAAAATATATGGTGTTCCTATTTCATGTATGACGTCAACTTATGAATATTCTTCATCGTAATTTAGCAGCAATCATTTTTCTGCCGTCTTTAAGCTATAATGTCGTTACATACCAAAATCACTTTCTGAGTTATGACCAAAAAGGAGAGTAATTTTATAAAAATTGTGCTACTTAAAAATAGAATTAATAGAGCACTTTCAAACTTTAAATTCATATTTTATTGATTACGAAAACCTCAAAATGTCAAAATCGTCTAGATGTTGGATAACGGTATTTTAGCTTATTAATATTAAGTATCTTTTCGCGATATAATATTTGCTATTTAATTCTAGTACGATTTTACAAAATATTTATAAAAAATCAACGTCATACATGCCACATCAGTTCACTATCATTTACCTTAATAATCTCAGTTCGGAGGTTCAAGTTTGCGTGAACTGTGAACTCTCGTTAATAAAATATATTAATACATTAAATTATTATTCAATGCGGTCCTTTGTAAGCTCTCACTGCCTCCGTGTGAGTAGTTGTTTGTGTATAAATTAATTACAATAATGTTCAGTCAGAATATTTCAATGATTCGTTTGACAATGCCTGAAAACTTTTGTTTGAAATGTCAAAAGTATGTCGAAGTCTTGTTTGTATGGAAATTATCGGTTAAATTTCATCAGTTGATTATTTTTTAGAAGGTACAAAATATATAGATCTAAGAATTGACATCTGTTTTTTGAAGGTCGATTAATAAAACAATTATTTTAGTAAAGAAACATTGTTCAAATCACAATTTAAGACATATACATGTATATGAGATACTATGTACTTCTATGTAACTATGAAAATATATTTAACCTAACCTAACCTTTAAAAACGACACTTAGATCAACATCTAGGTATGTCTATTACTTATTTTGATACTTATTTTGATTTTTGTATATATTTTTTTGTTAATAATTATACCCTTACAAAACAGTACTTGGAGGCAGTAATTGCTTAAACAGTAATATTGAACTTATTTTAATCAATACTTAACATCCCTGCACCTTCTACGAGGCTATACACATTTTTAAAGAGACACCTTTGATAATAAATTTCTATAGATTAAAATAAGATTGACTCCAGACGAGATGCATTTTGCAGTTAGCATATCCAAAATGTGATCAGTAAATGCACCACACAATATCACACATTGCATAGATGTTAGAATAGTTCTACCGCGGAATATGAGGGCGGCGGCGGTGCCTCCCTTAACAAACGATTGTTCTAGTACTTATAAAATCAAATCATTTCCACAAATAGCAGTACGAAAGTTTGGAAACTGTAATTATGGGATTAATTACAACTCCAAAATGCAGCTCGACCGGCGCCACTAACCTAACGGCTCTACGACCAGAAACATAAATAAAGACATTAAGTGATAAAGGCAATATATTAGATATTTTCAAATGTTTATTTCATTAAACGGATAATGGTATTAAGTGCTGTAGAATCACGTGCGCATGGCATGAAATTTTTACATCACTATCAATATCAGTTCCATTAAAATACAAAAAAACATTGTTATAAAAACACAGTACCTATGATTTTAATTTAAGCTAATATTAAAAGCGAAAATTATACATTTTAATTACGTAACGGGTACTAACGGTATGCGGTTTTTTAATTGACTATGCAACCGAGTGAAAATATAGGCAATTTAAAAACCGCGTATCATAAGTACCCGTTACGTAATTAAAAACACAGTACTTTTTTATAAATTACCTGTTATTTCAGAAACAACATATTTCCTTTATCGCTTGATCTCTTCAATTGTCAGTAATTATTCATCTAACGTATTCGCTCAGTTCCGAAAGGCGACAACCGTCGACGAAGGTGCAGGGGGATTTCGGTAATAAACGTATGAGACACGTACCTCGGCAAGGGTCATTTTTGACGAGGAACTCGTCGAGCGCCACCCAACCGCCGCCCACACGCACCATGACCGTGGAGCGGAGGATGCGGACCAGGCGCAGCTTCTGCGAGTCGCCGAACTGTTGGCAAACGATTCGAATGTAATTCTTTCTTTCGTTAACGTTAGAGGCGGTCAGATCTGAGGTGGTTCATGTTGAATTTACATTACTGTTGATGAGAAAAGAACTGGGGGTATTGATGGAGAAGGGAAAAAGCGGAGGGGGGGGGGGGCTGTGTCAATAAAATAACATCTATAATAATTGGTTTAAATTACATGTCTAAGAGATAAACGTGACGCTTCTTTGCGTGATTGTGCAACGATTCCATTGCAAATTCTTTTGTGAAATTGCATCACTCTGGTACTATATTAATCTCTAATACTCTAATAGCCCGGAGTACTATAATAGTCTTAGTATTCTAGTAGTCTCTCGTAGTTTGATATTCTCTAGTACTTTAACAATTTCTAGTTCTATAATATTCTCTCGTATTCTGGGATTTTCTACTCTTTTAATACTTTAATAATCTCTAATAGTATGTGCACTACATCCAGTAGCCTAGTAGGGTATAGCACTGTAGTAGTCTCAGTCTCTAGTGCGCCAGCAATCTCTAGTACTCTAATGCTCATATTTATAAAAAAGTAATTACTTGTCGCTTTGTACTTTATGATAAAGTCATCACTGTTGCTTTATAAAG
>DWKL01001130.1:0-15492 GCA_018249415.1 Phareas burnsi | reverse complement strand
GGTTTGGTACGTATGTTTACGGACTTCACCCTCCTGTGAACAAGATATTAGTAATATTAATAATACATGGGGATATAGGGATACCAGAATACGGGCTGTTGCCGACCCGATACCTATACAATTAGTAAATTTAATAAGTGTAAATGCTATACACATTACTTACGTTTTATTTGATCGATTTAAAATATTGCAAAAGTATAACAAATTAAAAATTAAATTTCTGAAGTAAACTTTTGTTTAATTTCCACATTTTATTAATATGAATTCACTTTTATTTCGATTTAATAAGACTTTTAAAAAAAAAACAAAGTTATTGAAATGAACATGTAAAAAAAGCTTTTCACACGTCTGTTTAGATGAAAATTACTGTCTCATAATGAAATCTCAGATAGTGCTGTTTTAACCGTTACAATCACTTGCCTATGGCTTGTTAATTTAAATGTATCTACATATCCATAATTGAATATAGCCAATTACAATATGGCGAAAAAAATTAAATTTTACTGATATATGTATCGGATGCATAGTTAACAGAATATAACTAAAAAACTGAATTTGTTTTTAACCGAATTAAAAAAAAATTTAAGACCTTACAGTATGCACACAATAAAAATTATAGTCTTTATAAAAACCTACAGTCACTGATATTGAACATGACACCATTTATCATTATAAATATTGTTTGTTTTCTTTAGCACTTTTGTTATATTATCATTTAAGTATGACTAATCATTCATTAGTCATACTTAAGTGATTAATCTATTTGATATTTATGTATACTTATTTAATGTGTATTTGTATATAAGTTAGTTAAAGTAATATTAGTAATTGTAATTAGTAGCTAATATTATATTAGTAGCAGTGACAGCTTAGTGGTTAAGATTCTGACCTTTCACGCTGGGTGTCCAGTGTTCCAATACCGCAAGTATATCTGTTTTTTTTTTCAAAGTTATGGGCATATTAATTATTACATGCTGTAATGGTGAAGAAAAATATCGTGAGAAAACCTATACATCCGAGAATTTTTTGTAAAGTTCTCGAGGGTGTGTAAAGTCTACCAGTTCACACTTGTCCACCACGGTGGGCTATAGTCTAACCCTTTTCATACTGAGAGGAGATCCGTGCCCAGCAGTGAGATATTAATGGGTCGATAATGATGATGTATTAATATTTTATTAATTAGTAGCTAACCTTATTTTGAGCAGCCGCCTCTTCTTTGTCTTTCCCTTTGATATTCTTCAGTTTTTTCCTATCGACTCGTTTAGTCTTCGGCGATTCGACCTTGTCGCCGTTTTTCTGGCTGACGTCAGGGTGTTTGTCGTCGATGGGGATGTCTCGCAGCACGTACACGGTGTCGCCCTGCCGCACTTGCAGGTCTCCGCGCATCAGCGATAAGTAGAATTGGTGACCCTCTTCCGTATAATCGTCTAAAGGTATTTCGCGATCGACCTGTTACAATGTTCACAATATAATTATAATTTGAATCAATGTAATCTACGATAAATTTGACAAGTATACAGGGCATATATAATTTATCGATAACCCGGGAAAACCAAATAATGCCCCCTTTAGTCCTTTAAAAATTACGAACATTTGTTTGATGATGAATTCATTATATATACATATGTATTATAAGAGATATGGCGCACAATACCGCAGAATACCGCCAACGGGGGTAGGGGTAGGGCGCGGGAGGTGAGACGTGCGTCTGCGCGGACGAGCCCGTTTTAGTCAGTTAGCGCCTAGCCGGGAACTAATCGTACGCATTTCTTGAGCCCTTTAACGGTATATATATGTATGTGTGAACGCGTACTTGCGTGTGCTTGCAACTACGTGTGTGTTTGTCCGTGATGGCTAGCGTATGTATCTACATATGTATGTGTAGACACACGTTGGTATCTATTGTATGTTTGCAATTGTGTGCGTTGCGTGTAGTACCGTGACGGCGGGGGCGGTGGCAACGCGTGGCGCGCAGTGATGGCAATAGTGGTTGTCCGCAGTGTCGGCGACGCGCATGCAGCGCGCATGTTGCCACACGCCGCAACGCGCCGCGCCGCACTGCACCATAAGCCCCTCCTCCACGTGCAGCCCGCAGATGCACATTATCACTTCCTCTGTCAACATACCGACACAAACATTAATATTACATATCTCGTTATTTATTCGGTTTATGTCGAAATATAAAAAAACCTTCAACTCCGAGCTAAATCAACAAAATGTCCTATTTTGATTTAATTCAAATGAATGTCCGTTTACGCTATTTATAAAATTATAGACGATATTTAAAGTTTGTATTACTTACCGGCCTTAACCTTTTGCACAAATCCAGGTGGTAATGACTCAGTAGTGCCTAGTATTTTAGTGAGTAAGTCCACAACGTCAGCTTTCGCAGCATTGTACGCCTGGAAACAAGATTGTTTTACATATAACAAACATTTTATGCTAAACTACTACGGTCAACTATACAAAATTTCAGAAGAAGTGATAAAGACAACATTTATGAATCTGTATCCAAATAACATATCAGATAAAACTGTTAAAAAATTATAGGACAGAACTATATTGGTTTTTGAATTAAAAAATCTTCATATACCAACTATCTATACTATTCATTTTCCTCAGTTACACTGCGCTCAATAATCCCTAAATAAGACAAACAAACAATGTGTCGACATTGGTGTCCATGTGAAACACCATGCTGTCATTCTATCTTCACTTTGAAGGTGTTAGAACCTTTCGAAGAACAAGTGTTCACCGCTACTGCATTCTCGTTTGAAGGGTGTGTTAAAGGGGTACCTACTCCAGGTGATCAACTTAGTCTTTAGGGGTGCAACAAATCTGTGCCTAACTTCGAATAGGACTTTCCCTATTTGGTGTTGATGACAAACGTCCACGGGTGGCAGATACTACTTATTATCAGGTGAACTGCATGCTCGTTTGCTACTACTTCATCGCCTTCAGCTGCACGGTAGCGATGCTCTAATTAGACAACCGATCCGCCCCTAATAACAGCAGAAAAAATGCGTTGACTTTAACGTCTGACTGCACTGCGCTGCCGCACCATCTCGCGGGTACAAAACCAACAAAACACTCACCTTCTTGAGTTGCACGGCAGCAATGCCCAGGTTAGACAGTCGGCCGTGCTCCCTGACGACGGCGGAGAACAGCGCGTTGACGTCCGTGTCGAAAAGCGCCACGCTGTCGTAGCGGCCCGCGTCGATGTTCGTCCCCAGCGCACCGAGGTCCGCCGGACAGGACGAGTCCTTGCTGCGGTCCAGCTTCAGCTTTAGCAACGGCGTACTCACTAGGTTGTCTTCGTCATCTGAATTATGAAATGTACTTATTAACACGTTTACTGCGGCGCTAATATTCGAAATAATCCAACCGTGCGGCGCGCAACACAACTGGCGTGTTTCAGTACGGCGGCACGCACCGTATGCGTGCGAGTAGCACGGATGGCGCGGACAGTAAAAAACAGGACAGGTGTGTTTGCCGCAGTTAAACTGTCAATTCACCTAGACACGCCTTAGTCTCATTCTCATTCCATATGTCACATAGTGTTCATGTTATTTTTATCTAGGACTAGGTCATTTCATACATAAGTACGAAGTCAACGACTGCTGAAATATTTAATCTTTAATCTGATGTCACCAAGCAGTAAAAAAAAGCTATAAACATTACCATTTGATTGTATCTATATACATTAACAAAAGTTTATAACGTGAATATCAGCCAATGATATAATCCTAATGAACTGTCCTTATTATTGTGTTATGTGTCCCTATTAAACTGTTTTTATTTTTATATACAGTAAGAACTTTTTTAATAATAATAATAATATATTTTATAAGAATTGTTATATACAACATATCTCACCCTTGACCGCAACGACGACGTTGTAAATTGCCTTGAACACCTTCGCCAACCTGTCCTTAATGGTCCGACTGGGATCGTCCTCCAGCTTGAGAAGCTCCTTAGAGCCTTCCTCCTTGGATGCTCGAATGGCTTGCAGTCTCTTAAGGAACACTTCCGGGTTCATGGTATCGGGTAACGTCAGCGGGTTGACGTTGACGGCGGCGGGCGCGGACACGGGAGCGGGAGCGGGCAGCGGCGCGGGCGGCGGGGACGGCGGAGACAGGGGGATGTTCAACCGTTCTCTCGTTCGTCGCACCTGTTGTTAAAGTCCCAAATTGAATATATAAACAGATATACGATTAATAAAAATAAAACATCATATACTGCAAACTAAACAAAGCATATATTATATTGAAGGTCAAATGTGACACACGTTAAGTTTTTTTGTGACATGACTATTATATTTGCAAAACAATTATTACATCCACAATAAATACAATAACACTTGTTGCATTGTATCGTATTTGTCGATATATCAGTGGACATTATGTTATTTTTACACAAATACATTATAAAAAATCTATGAAATATAGAGTAATAGTAACTTCTGCATAGTAAAAGTTTAAAATTTGTCTGACTATAAAAGTTAACTCACATTTTCCAGATTTCTGAACAAAAAGCAGTGTCTCTCCTTGACCAGGTTCCTTTCCTTGGCCGTGAGCGGCTTCATCTGCGGCTCCTGCCACAGCTTGTTCAGATGCTGCTGGTACTTCAGTATCGTCATGTTCTTGTCTTCGCACGCGGTGACGCTCGGCTGTTCCGATTTCTTATTGCATTTCACGGCCTTCCTCGGTCGGCCGACGCGCGGCTGGTTGCCGTTGGAGCCTTGCGACTGGTTAGACGCGTTGGACGGAGTCCGTGATTGTGTCTTCACCGGCAGTTTTGTAATTCGCTGCGATTTACCACCAATCACACCGCGACAGTCTTCCGAGTCACATTTGCAAGGCTACAAAAAAAAAATCCGTGAACATATTACATACTGTTTTTTTACTCATGCGAGAAGAGTAGCAAACGAGCGTGCAAGCTACATGATGGTAAGTGGTCACTACAGCCCATAACACACACATCCAACAATTAGGACTGTACTCCTATTTGAGGGTGTACGTAGGATGCGATACTATTCCTGAGGACTAAGGTGGTCGCCTCACTTTAAGTATACCAGGCAAGCGCATCTTTCCAATCGAAACACAAGAACTGCTTGACGGCGGATTACGAGGGCAGCGCTGGTACTTTCCCAGATGAACTATAGTTCTACCACGTATCAAAAAATAATTTTGATAACGCATGCAGTATATTAGGCCTCGTATCATCATCGTGAACACATTACTATCCTATTTGTCGGGGCGAATGTCTTTTCAACGTGAGAAGGTTTAGGACATTGCCCATCACGCTGGCCAAGTGCCGATCCGTAGACTTCACGCACCTTGTAAATCTTTACAGATAACTCTCATGCATGTAGGCTTCCTCACGATATTTGCCTTCACCATTAAATAATAAATGTGCTCATAACCGTGCCAATACGCACATAACTTCGAAAAATCGGTTGTCGGTACGGTTTTCGTACCCCGTATCCCCCGCATGAGGAGTCGGAATCTTATCACTAGGTTATCGCCGCTTTGCTGCAAAGCTTAAAGATAAAATTCACATAAAAAATGTATTACCTGACCAACTGCAGGATTGAACAAGGAGAAGTTGTAATCGTAAGTCAACTCCTCGCCTGGTTCTATATCTCGCAGCGCAAATAGCGCCATTCTAAATGTACCTGTTAAATTAATATAGAATCTCAAAACAAAATAATGAATACTTTGACGTCAACGTGATGAAAAATGTATAATCCATTAGCATTAATGCTTATAAATAGATGTAAATAAAAAATAAGTAACAAAGATTAATTTAGATGCTAAATACAAGTGTATAATCCGCCGTGGCTCGACTGCGTTGGCATTACTGCCACGCCAATTTCTACCTTATAGAATACTGCTTTAGTTTTAGATGCGGCAAGACATACAAACTTACTTGAGGCATCCTAACTTTAATCTCACTCGCAGCAATGCGATAATTGTGATCAGACTACTTTTTTTGAATAAAAAAGTCACAAATAATTTTTAATGACATTATCAATACTTTCAACACTATACAGTGTGCTCATATGCGCCTGATTTCCCAATATTGGTTTGCATTGTCCGCTCATCACAATCTATCGTACATGCCAATGAGTATAAAATCTGTGAAACGGTCACCATTGGAGGTCCACTTCTGCATCTCGCAGTTCGGCCGACAGGAGTGGTTCACGAAGCGGCCATCGCCGCCCATGCGATGGCCATCGATGACCAGCCCCCCGTCTAGGTGCAGGCAGTAGTGATGAGTGTCGCGCGCGTACCGAGTCGCCATGCGCTCCTGGACAATAACCACAGTTCAAAGATCACCAGCACTCATTCATGACCATAGCCATCATCGCCATCATCACCATCATCAACCACTATCATCATAAATGACTCAGGTTACAGTATACTACCAGTCCTAGCCTAAGCACGCATTAATAGACTTCGCATACCTTTATAGAGAATGAAGGCTTTTTCCAACATATATTAAAAAAATAAGAGGTGCCCTGGACCGAGCATATCATATCACGCCTAAAAGACATTGTTGTGTATTGATATAAAAGGAGCAGCCTGAAGTCGCCGTAGAATAGCACCAATACCTCTGTTTTCTTAGATATAATTAAAGGAGAGTAGCGATATACAATCTAGCTTAGCTAACGTGAAATTGATGATGGTTTGATAGTGAGCACTATGGGCAAGTAACCTAATATTGGTGCACATGTGCTAATTGTTTTGAGGACACACGCACCCTTCTCCACAACAGGTTTTATAAGTTGATTTATATCTTACCTTAAACTCCTTATCAGAAACGACCTCCCCGACATACTCCAATATGAAGTCTCCAGATTTGATCTCATGCTTCGTCCTCACACCCCAACCTTTGTTCTCCGTCATAAACTTTTCCAATCCGGAAGCCCATTCGTGGCGTTGGATACGTTGGTTCTTGCACTTGTCTCTGCAAATTATTATAAATTAATACCAAACAAATATTATTAGCCCAAGAGCAATATGCATATTGTTCCGTTTCCAATGTTAACAGTATTTTTAATTTAGATTGAATCTTGCGAAACCGATAGTTTACTACCTAGACATATTAGTTGCTTTAATTATTTCCTAGCCGTGTAAAGAAACTTTTGAGAACTCAAGATAATGTGTTTGCCAAATCAGCAATTCAACAATTACCAAATTGACATTTAGAAATTAAATAAAACTTGACTTTGTAAATGTATCTTTCAGACATATGCGATATTTTTCACAAGGAATTGCATCTATTTGTTGCCTTTTTATGTAACTTGGTATAAAAAGGCAACAAATAAATGGAATTCTTTTTAATTAGGCACATTTGTTCTTTTAAAACGCTAACTTACCCACAAGGACACAATTGAGGTGAACATTCGGAGAAGACGAGCCTGTTGATACAATCTTCGTTGCAGCCCGATGCAGAAGCGCAATTACACGCGACACTCTCACATTCGTCAGCTGATGGTTTCACGTCGTAATAAACATCTGTAAGAGAAAACAACATTCATCAACTCCAGCGGTAATCTATGTTATAATATCTTCTCTTGTAGCCACTATAAGACCTGTAAGGACATTTGCGCTAATATAATAAGTAGTGCAATATTGATAAACATGAGTTATGTTATTTGTTTTACTTAAATTCTTACATGCAACTTAATATGATAAAACACGTGACATATGTAGTTATCGCCATAGCGTTCTGTCATGTAAAAGGTTTCAGGTTCGACACGGACAGTATGTATTTAGATAATGAATTTATGTATTTGTTCCCGGTTTAAGTACTCGGTTTATGAATTTATCTTTATGTATACAACATTCAACATAATATAAAAGCGGGGGAGGGGGGGGTTACTCATTGAGAGTAATGAGCTATGAGTGTAAAAATTATTTGACAGTTATTAGACGTCATGTTATTCACATTGCTATAATAATATGTATATTTACTTGTTCGTATCTTCTTGTAATTCCAAGAAGGAACTGGTTGATTGTAATGCTGCTGCCACCAGATGTCGTAAGGTAGAGTGAAATCCTGCAGCCGACGACGGACCCATCGCTCACAGTAAGGTGGCGGTGCCAGCAATCCAGGTGGAAACTCTGTTTGTGTCACAAGATTCTTCCCTTTTCCCTCTGGTTTTGGGCTGAAAGGATAGAATCAATTTGTAAACACTTCATGCTATAAACTTAAAGTCAATTGTCTATCTATCTATATCAATTAATACTTACTCTTCCTTGTAGTAATCTGAAAACAATCCTGCGGCCAGAAATTTCTTTCTTAACCGAGGGTTTCTCTTCGACACGACGGGTTTTTCTCTGTTGTCGACACTACTCGCGGGACTGTCGTCACGGGAAGACGCCACTCGTTTTTTACAAATTATAGTTTTAGAGAGCACATCAATGCTCTTTTCAAAATCAATTTCCTTTTCGTTCAGTGGTAACGGGTCGTTTTCGTCGTGATCGAGAATAGTGTCAGTGGAAGGCTCACGTGATTTTGATATCACCTTGCGACATACAACAGTATCTAGTGAACTTTCACGTGAGCTTGAGTGAACTTCTTGAACTTTCTTGTTGGTCTGAAATGACCTAGATTTTCTTCTTACAGATACGCTCACTGGTTTTGTTGCTTTCTCCACTATTACTACTTCGGGTGTGGACTTTTTGTTATCTGTTTTCTTAACTTTGTTCTTCCCATCCTCAGTAGTGTTATCTGAACTTCTCGTAAGTCTTCTCTCGCTTGGATATAGTACAGCTAAACTTGACTTCGGTCTCAGTCCAGCTTTAGTTGGACCTTTATCAATGATTTTCCGTTTTGAAAATATTTCCTCTATTTCATGCGAAGGCGACATAGCCCTAGTTTTTCGTTTTAATCTTTCAAGGTTATCCAACGGGGTGGGAGGTTTGCTATTTTTCAAATTGAGTAAACTTAATGGAATACTATCCTCTGGGTCATTGTTAACTGAACTGGCTAGGGATGGGATGCTGTCAGTCTCACTTAGAACTTCCCATTTGTTTATATGATTCCTCAAATCTTTATCAGTTTTGCTAGGTTTTAATTGTAAAGCTGGTGCCCTTAAGATCGAAGCGTTTTTCCTTTCCTTGTCGTTTGTGTTCTTCTCGGTATTTGTAGGAATTTTATTCGTATTAGTTGCGGAAATTTCTTTGCCTTGTAATTTTTCTAGGGCTACTACAGTTAGTCGACCTTGTTTAGGACATTCTTCTTTGTTTAATACAACCTTAAGCTCCGTTTTCTTATTATTAATTGTCCGTTCTAAGAAGCTGCTCATAGCTTCTCCATCTTTTGGCACTCTTTCAAAAGCAGAGTTATCATTATCCTCAGATGTCAAATGACTATCAGAAAAGTTTACGTTCTGACTATTCTGTTCAACTTTCTTCTTCTTTCTTTTTATGCTTGGAAAACCGGTTCTGTTTATAGCTTTTCGCCTTCTAGTTTTCTTTTTGCTAACGTCTGCAGTTTTGTTATCAGAATCGGTTACATCACTTTTTTTAGAAGGTACGCTTGCTTTTTTTGGTAACTCAATAGCTAACTTTTCAGCCTGAATTTTGGGTACTAACACTTTAGTAGGTAAAACTAGTTTACTTTCTCTTAAAATACTATTACACATTTTCTTTTTCTTCTTGTCATTTGCGTCTTCACTTTCATTATTTAAATTTCTTTTCTGTTGCCGTAGATTATGCCCACTAGTTGTTTCTTGAATCTTATCTGATATGACAGCAGCTATCGATTCACCTCTTTTAGGTCTGATAATGGGATCGGGTGTTTCAGAAATTAATGCTAACGGAATGTCAGATTCTGTATCTATATGTGTCAATAAAGAATTTTTATTGTCTGTCCCTTTAGATTTTACTTTAGTTTTATTTGAATCATTTAATATATTGTTCACACATATTGATGACTTAGGTATTTGATCCTCTAAATCTATAGATGGCTCAAATATTCCCGTTGGTTTGTCTACATTTACAACAATACTTTGTTCAATGGTAGATTCGGGTGCTTTTGACTTTTTGGTATCTATGACTTTTCCTTTAGACACTGGGGATTTTATGACTGTTGCTCTAGTACTCATCTGAGTAGTTTCCTTTGATTTATTTCTTTCTTCAGTTATTCTACTTGGGCTATCTAAATTGCTTTTCTCTTTTTCTAGAATTCTAGATTCTATTGACTTACGTATATTATTGTTCAACAAAGTATCTAAAACTTTAGTAGCAGCACTTGGATTGATTTTTGAAACTAAATTACTTGTTAACCCTTCCAATCTATTTTTCTTTCGAGTCATTATTTCTGATTTTTGAGCAGGAGGTATAGAACTTTTGTACAAAGAACGTGCCGACATACTTTTTAATGGATCGACAGTATTATTATTATTTGTTGAAACTGCGTTACTATCATTGGCTGACGAATCGGAGTTAGTTTTCTCTGGTTCCTTTACATCTTCCTTAGAATTAATTTGATTAGAATCTTTGTTATTAGTCGTGTTTACGGTCTTGTCCTCTGATAACTTTTTTGACAACGATTGCACAACTTGATCCAAACTAGACGCAACCTTATCCGCTTCTAATCGATGTCGTTTCTTAGGCGTTACAATAGGTGCTGAATGTCTCAAAGGTGATGATTTTGTTTCCGATCTGGGCGATGATATTCTGTGTGACTCTGATTTGGTTGACTCCGTCTTGCCGTCATTGGACTTGGGTAAGCATTTCTCTAAGTCATGTACCATTTTATGCATGGCTTTTAATTTTTCAGATGTTTCATATATTTTCTTGGATAATTCGGAATGTCCTGCGGCAGGTTTTTGTATCGATAATTCATCTTCGGTTGTATTTATAGAAACCGACGCACTAACTTTAAGCACTTCAGAATTAACTTCACTTTCTTTAATAGTCATATCTTCTGTTACGCTCCCATTGACCTTTACGCAATTTAAAGCCTTTGAGTCTTGATTGTGTGGTGGTGTAGCATTTTTTGAATTTTCAATACCTTTCTTAGTTTTATCTGACATAGCTTTGCTTTTAGGTGATTCCCCATTTTTTTGAACATCTCCCATACAATTAGTTTCAGTACACAAAAACTTATCAGGATTTACATTGTTTTTTGAATTTTCATCAAACTCCGATGTAACCAAACTTAAACTTAAAGAATTACTTGTTGAGGAGTTTATATGATAATGTCTTTTTTTAAGTGGAAGTTTATGTTCATTTGTTTCTTTGCCACCTTTGTTCTGAGATTCTGTCAACAACTTCTTATGCCTTCTTTTAGACGTGGGTGTAACAATTTCTTGGTTATCTGACGTCTTACGTTTCTTTGACATTCTTTTAACTACTTTTGCAGGGGGAGGTTCCAAAGGCACTTTATCCAAAACTTTTTGTTGGGTTTGTGTAACATTTGAAATAAATTTAGGTGCTATTTGACAAAGTTTTATAAAACTGGTGATAAGGTTGTCCATGTCTTGAGAAAACTTCTGATCTACTGAATCAGCACTATTTCGATTTGTGTATGTATCCCGACACCTTGAAACTGATCTCGAACGATGCCTTCTTTTACTTCTATGCCGGTGATGTTTACTTTCTTCTTTCTTCACAGTAATTCGAGATGGTCTCTCCGTCTTGTTTAAGTTAATTTTAGGCGGCGCTAAAACTACAGTCCTCCTGTGTTTCTTTATATGGAATGATGGCTTTATATGTGGTTTTTTAAAATTCAGAAAAACATTTCTCGATAAAGATTTATTCGGAACGTAACTATTTTTAGCTTGTTCAAAAATACTTGGAAGTGGTTTTGAAGAATTTTCTTTCTTTGTACTTGAAGAAAAAATAGTAGTTCCAGACTTTGACTTCCGGTTTCTTGGTGACAGTGTTCTAGGAAAATGTTTTAATAAGTCATCCTTTTTCGACGTTGATAACTTAGCAACTGTACAAATAGGCGATATACCAAACTTATGAGTGAACACGGGTTTTAAAGCAGGTAAAGGACTTCCAATGTAACTGGCCTTCGTAGGGGATTTGAGCAGTGTATTGTTGTTATTGTGGCTGACTTTAAATATATTATAAGTGGTAACAGGCCTCTGTAACCCACTAAAAACAGGGCCAGGCGCAAATGGATCTGATGAATTAAGACGCAGTATATGTTTTTGATTCATCTTGGAAAATCCATAGTCATATTTAGACGGTAATGGATATTTAGTGCACACACTTATGTATTTCGGACTAGCGTTTGGTTTTCGCAAATAAGTTTCACACTCCGAATCACTTGAACTGTGTCCTAATGTCAAACTGCTAAACGTTTTATTTGTAAGTAATAATATTTCTTGGTCAGATACAAAATGTTTTTGATTTTTATAATATGACCTGTCTCTCACTGATCTTGTTTTCTTAAATTTACGCGTTCGTCTTCTCATGCTCCTCACGCTGTAGTCTGTTTTATATCCCGATTTGTCACTTTTATAACCAGATTGACTTTTATAACCGGATCGATAACAATCACTTTTATACCCGGATCGACATCCATAATCACTTTTATACCCTGACTCAATTAATCTACTGCAACTCTTGTACGGTTTAAATTCATGATCACTTTTGTATCCAGAAAGTATGTCTTTATATTTAGGATTAAGATCAATTTGCTTCCACGTCGGATCTAAAGGATCGTCTCCAGCTGCTTCATTTTCACTTTGATTGTCTCGCCATACACTTGTCGAAGTTTTATTATTTCTTTTGGGCAAGTTAGCTAACTTACTATTGACTTCTTTTCTCTTCGCGTAGACTCCGGACAAGACTGATCTATTAGGTTGTAGAGACTCATCGTCAGTATCAGCAGAATCATATTGATTTTTATCTTTTAATGTTTTTGGTGTAGTTTTAGCATTTTTCGTTTTGGCTTGTGGTTTTCTACCTACTTTCTTTCGTGGAGGATATAATACCCTGTCAGTGGCATACAACATTCTGTCTAATGCAGCAATGTCTAACTTATGATCGTTCTTCTTGCCTTTCTCAAATTTATTTTGTTCCTGCTTTAAGGGAACAGGTGATGGTGCTTCTGTCTTAATTTGCTTAATTTCATTTTCTATTCTCTTCTTCTGGAAATCGCAATCGCTTGAATCAGATCTGATATGAATTTTATTTCTTGTTTTTGATTTAGACCGCATATTTTTTCTTTCAATTGTATTATTCTCTTTTTGAACTGATCTTCTACTTAATCTGTTATGAGTCTCATCTATTTCATGTCTACGCAACGGCGAGTGGGTAGGCGAATTGTGATTCGACAAAATTCCTGAATCTGGCGAAACATTAGGGGGATCATTATTGTTATGGAAGACGTTAATTACATTAACCACAGATTTGTCTTCTTTATGAGATTCAGCACCTTCATTAATCTTCCTTACTTTACGAGGTCTTCCTCTTTTTCTTCTAGATTCTAGTACTATATTATTTTTTACATCTTCCTGAGATTCAACTGAATTGGTACTGATCGTGTCTAACTTTTGATGGTCCATTTGACTAATCGAATTTATGTCAGTACCCGTCACAGTTATTGGTGAACTCTTCAACAAATCATTGGCACTACCTAATTCTGACCCTCCTGGTGTAATATCAAGACTCATAAAATCATTATTATCAACACAGTCTTCTAAACTTGGTGGGTTGGGGATGGATATACTGACAGTATCCGAAACGGATGAGATTTCTTCTAGTACCTTATTTATTTGCGAGAGTTCTTCTGTTTGTTGACTGCTTAAATGTTGAGAGTTATTCAAAAAGTTTGGAGTTATCGGTGTTATTTCAGGCAAACTGTTGATCTGGCCAAGGACGGAGTCATTAATTGTGGCCACACTGTCTATTGAATTACCATTTAGTCCGCAAGACAACGATGAGGACGCGCCGGATGCGATGGGATTTGAAGGAGCACTACTACTCAATAATTGTGTTTGTGCCACAAACTGTTGTAGCAAGCTAGACGCGTAATGGGTTGTATTTTGGGATACAGATTCCGAATTTGAACACTCGTTCTCTGATCCTGAAGAATCAGCGGTAGCTCTTTGAATTGCCGCCGTTACTAGCTGTGGAGTAAGCTCCATTTCACTGCTCGATCCGTCTCCTGTAAACATACAATTTATTTATTACTTCTAAACACTTTAGAAGAATAGTTTTTGTATTAAAAATGTGCGAATTGCTTACCATTGTCAACGATAGACTTATCATCATTGTCCGGAGACGTGTTATGAACAGCAAAGGTTGAGAAATTGGGCTGTTGCGCCGGCGCGCTCGATGTTTGTTCTGGAAATAGTTCCGCAAGGTCCGCATCGTCGATGACCTGAGGTGTGTATTTTAGTTTAATACGTCATATCTGGTATCCCGAAAAAGAAAATCGATATTATTTCTTTAAATTATCTCATTTACCGCCCTATTTTGTTATATATGTTTATGTAATTTCAATTTCGAAAGTTTGTGACATATACGATTGTGACTTCAAAAAAATAATGCATAGCTATGGTCATACTATGAGAATCAATGACAGTTGACAGCCAGATTTTGATGATGAAATATTCAGTATGTTTTGAGCTAATTTGGTTTACTACACGTAAATTAATACACGGCGAGTTTATCGCAATGTTTTTTATCATAATTTGGACCTAAATTTGAATCTGAGCAAGATCGGTAGCCCGTGATGCTTTTAACACATTGACTGCGGCAAACACACCTGTCGTGTTTTACGGGCCACGCAACCTGTGCGGCTCGCACGCATACGATGTGTGCCGCCGTACTGGAATACGTCTGTTGTGTTACGCACCGCACGGGCGGATTGTTTCGAATATCGGCGCCGCAGTCAATATGTTAAGTGAAGTTTCCTAAATATAATCGAAACAGTTTTCACTCACCTGTAATTGACAAGCAGCAGCGAGTGCAGCACTAGAGTCTTCAGCGGATCCATGAGCAGAGCCGCCAGCGGCTTCCGCACTATCGGAGTCTGATGACGACGACGACGACGAAGATGACGACGACGACGACGAGGACGTAGAAGACGATGTACTGCTGCCACACGCGGCGCTTTCCGCCGCCGGCGATGTGAACTGCAGAAAAAAAGAAGACATGAGATTTGTGCAGAGTGAGATGGCAAAGAAGTGTCAGTGTGTGTGTCTACACACTTCCCAGGTGGGTGGGTAAAGACCATATTAATCTATGTTTTAAGACAGGTATGATGCAGAATGTATAATATATTTTTTTATGTAATGGAAACAACAACGTGCATACAGACCACTTAATATTAAGTGATCGGGTCAGTCATTAGACGTCTGTAACTAGGATAAATGTCCTGCCTAAAGTCGATCACAGATGCGTTCCTACACCTGTCCACTTACTTAGGACACTTCATATTTGTATGTCTGCCTCACCACACCCTTCGCACCGAAACCGCCAGCTTACACAGCTGTCATGGGGCAATAAAGTT
>DWKL01001129.1:0-15499 GCA_018249415.1 Phareas burnsi | reverse complement strand
TGATAGAAAACATCGTGAGGACACCTTTACACCTGAGATTTGCCGTTTTTTTAAATGCATCTGAATTCTAGCATTTTCCTTTCTGAGTGACGTTTGGCCGACATACAAGGACGGCAAAATGGTGTGTTTTTATAACATTAATCCTTTTAAATCTTAACTTTTGTTTTAAAAAACGATCGTGTGTAATTTTGAACTTGTTAACAGTGTAATCATTTTCTAAATAGTGTTCATATTTTATTGTCGACGGTTGTAAATTTCAGGTGAACGTACCAAAACAGCGCAGGACTTACTGCAAAAAATGCAAGTGCCACAAGGTACACAAGGTATCACAGTACAAAAAGTCCAAGGAAAGGCACGCTGCGCAGGGTAGGAGACGTTACGATCGTAAACAACAGGGTTACGGTGGTCAATCTAAGCCCATCTTCAAAAAAAAGGTATGTTCAACAACATAACCTCCATCTGACACTTAAATAAGTGATCGTTAATAACTAATTTAAAAACTTAACAAGGATACAACAGATATATCTGTTTTATATATTTAATGCAATATCGTTTATATAAATTATATATTATGCATTGTTTACATAATGCAGGTATCATTTCATGATATTTTTATTTATTCAATCGGCAACTACTACCAAATTGACATTTGAATAGGTATACATGGTTTGATATTTTATGGTCATATTAGTCACTGTTGTTACTGTATCATGTTTTTGATATCATAGATGTTACTGAACTTGACTGTTTGTTTTATATACTTTGAGTGAAATAAAGTATCTGTGTATATATATATATATATTTATTGCACCAGTTTCTTCGAATGAAACAAAATCAGTGGTTTTGGTGTAGGTAGCCGATACTCCAGTGATGATTCAATATCAGGTGGCCCGCATGTTTGTTTGCTACTTTTCTAACCTAAAAAGATGTGTGGATTAGACAATACACACATTTTTTTATTTACCATTTATAATTTGATTGTTGAAGATTTCATTGTTACTATAATCTGATAATAATTCATCTTGTGTCTTGTAATATTTGTGAGTACGAAGGTTACAAATAACCTTACATATAATAATCAAATCTATGTCATATAATGATTATTTAAGTCTGTATATTTTGTCCTCTTAAGGCAAAAACCACAAAGAAAATTGTACTTCGTCTGGAGTGTGCTGACTGCAAAGTGAGGTCACAGGTGGCACTCAAACGTTGTAAGCACTTTGAGTTGGGCGGAGACAAGAAGAGGAAGGGACAGATGATCCAGTTCTAGGCTGGCTAATAAATAAGATAAAAATCTATTCATGACTTTTATTTTATGACCTACAACAATTGACAAGCAATTTCATCTTTTACATATTACAACAGGCATGTTTCAGCATGGCGGCACACACTACATGTGAGCCGCACGGCTGGCTTGGACTTGTTAAACACCACAGGTGCATTTGCCATCAATGTGTTAAAAGTACTGCACTTAATTAATTAATCTATCATATATACATATGACCTTATGTGAAAAAATTAATATATATGTACTTTTTAAAAAGGTACAACAGGAACTTTAAACCTGAAAGTGTATTGGGAATTGTTTTACTAATGACATGTTGTGGGAAGATAATAATCCTTAATTACATGTAATTTTGGTCTATTTTAGCTAATTCCGATCACTAGATACACTTACTATTCTAGATTTATTATCACATCACAATATATTTGTTACCTGAAGATACACTTATTCTTATGAAATGTTTTACATTTTATGATTATTATTCTTATTAAATCACTATAATTGTTAATTAGCCAGTCTCTGCCTTGCATAGATTGCAATTAGACAAAATATGTACTTATTTTAGACTAAACATACAAATTCATTTATTACATACCTTGTTTTTTTATTTAAATCATAGTGTAGTTTATGTTCAATAATAGTTTGTACTCTTGGTCTAAGTGTATGAATAGTCGAGTCTTCGAGACTGAGGACGAGTTTTATCTATATGAATAAAAAAATGTTTATTTGTACAAAATCTGAACATTGTATATTGGTATAAAAGTGGCACTATGTTTTATTTAAATCTTTGTTTTTATATATTTCTGATATGTAGATATCACGCCTATGGTATATAAACACTTCTCTTTTTATTCCACCTAATCTGACAGAGCCACAGAAATGCATGGCCAAGTATAGGTACTATATAATAAAACAATATTCTTTGATTTTAAATAAATTCTTTATGTACATAATTTACTTATAACTATTATCCATAACATAAAATCTCAATTTGATACAACAGGGTTTTATATAAATATTATGAATTTATTTCTTTAAGATCCTATCCAACTCATGGGGGTCCAATCCTTCTAAAGATATTTTTAATTTGACTGCATTCAAAGGCACACCAACCTGCACCATTTTCACAAATCTTTCATATTCTGGTTTAACTTTTTCTGTGTCTTCATTTTGAGATTCAAGTTCCTTAGAGGATTCTGCAGGATCTGTTTTTGTTGTGGTCTGGTGTGGTTCCGTTGGTTCTGGTTTTGGAGATGCATTTTCTTGCGATTCTTTCTGTTGTAATGGTACATTAACTTCGGGTATTGATGATAACTGAAACAAATAATAATAAATAAATGATACACAAATATACATATTAGTCAAAACCACTTTACAATTTTCTAAGTTATAATATGAGGTAGGTTGGTGGTAGAACTGTAAGTTTGATTGGGAAGATAATACTGCCACCCTCATAATCCACCATGAACCAGTTGGTTGGAGAGGTGTGGGTGTCAGATACATTTACAGTAAAGGGAGCATCTTAGTTCTCAGGAGTAGTAACACCTCCACTTGTAACCTCTGATAGGACTTTAGTCCTGTTTGTAGTTAGATGCTTACTGGCTCATTTGCTTAGCTTCCCACAAATAAAAATAAGCACACATCAAGGGTTTCAGTACGACAGCACACTGTATGCGTGTGAGCCGCATGGGTGCCCCGGACAGTAAAACAAAACGGATATGTTTGCCGTAGTCAATGTGTTAAGAATCAAACCTAAAACCTCAAGATCACCATCTTTTGTTTATCACAGTTTCTTTCTGTAATAAAATGTACCTCTACGTGGTTAGAGTTGAAAGGTCAAAATATATATTACTCATTTCTACTATGTACCTTAGCCTCCAACAAAACCATAGCAGCATTCACTTTCTCCAGTTTGCGCTCAAAGTGCATCAGCTTCTGCTCACATGATCTCATGAAATTGTTTAGGAATTGAACAGTTGTCATTACGAAATGGTTGACAAAAGCCAGTGTTCTTTTTTGCTGCAATGCCGCTACCTAAAATTGCAAAATATAAAATAAAACCTTAACAAATGTAATTTTTTACTGTATCCTACTTTTGAAAATCAGTTAAAAAGACATTAGATTAGTAAATCAATGAGATTGAGATATGATTGAGAATGAGATATTATTACTACAATATTATGGAACACCTTAAGTAATTTAATAAATTATAAAAAAATAACATAATATGCGCAAAACTTTACATTTGAAAGATCTAAGTTCGCAATGTCCTGTTCTGCGAACGTTTCTTGCATGTTTTTTAAGATATCTTAGGAATGTTTTTGCTTCTTAAATAGGTATTTGTAAAACTGGAGACAACAATTTTTTATAATAGAAAATAAACTTAATTGAAAATAAAACAACAAATAAAAATATCACGTCACGTCAAAGTTGAAATGAAAATAAAAGGAACCAGAAGAAATGTCAGAAGTTGACATAAATGATAGAATTAACAATTACGTTGGAATGGAACGACTAATATACACATTTTGTTTTATTTTAGATTCAGTACAAGTTTTGAGGAAGATCTTTCGTGGTTTAACTCCGGAAGTACCATACTCTCACTTCTTTTTGCCTTATAACACCAGTGTTAAGCGCTGCTGTTATCCTATATATTATTATACTCTTTGGCTGCTGTATTCTGGGTCTGAAAAGTGTGATAAGATACATAACATCTTTAACAAGAGGAATTCCGATTTAATTTTCAGGAGTAGCAGTAGAAATCTATCTAAAGTTTCTAGAGGCAACCTCAGATGATACTTCAATCTTATTGGAGTTTATTGTGCATGTTCATGGGTGCCAGTGCCCACATACCATTAGGTGAGCTGCTTGCTTGTTTGGTACTACTATGCTATAAACAATCGTCTTAATTAAAAAAATATATTAAATTTACATCTCGGATATAAGAATCCCTGTTAACACACATTTTTTTAAAAAGGCTCTATGGTTACAAGTCTCCTTGCTTTTAGATTTCTTAAATATTTTTCTTGCTTATCTACGTTGTACCTATAGCTGTCACTATTATGTCAAATCTAAAACGTCAGTGTCTTTCCAAAGTAAAAAAGATATTCTATATCATCAACAAATATTTAAAAAAGCGTATTATTTGAAGCCGTATCGATTCAGTCATTTTTTTATATTTTACTAGTAAAAATGGCAGGGGAAGTGATAGTTGATGCTCTTCCATATATTGACCAGGGCTATGATGACCCGGGCGTTAGAGAAGCGGTAAGTAAACTATAAATTTCTAGTGTATTTACATACATTCTATTGATTTCTATTTGAATTGTTGCATTTTATCTGTAATTGTTGTATACCCTATCATTGGAGACTGAGAAAAGCATCTGTATAGCTTTATGTAATGTCTGTTTCAATTTAAATTAATTTGACATTATTTTAATTTTAATAAATCAATAAAGATGAATAAAATGTTGTTATATATTATATGTAGGCTTTGGCCATGGTAGAAGAAGAATGCAGGAGATACAGACCCACAAAGAACTATCTAGAAAATGCTGGCCCAGAGCCTAGTACAGCATTTGAAACACAGGCTTTACAAAGGGAAATGGAAAGAGTTCAACAACGGCTACCAATGGAGCCACTCTCTATGAAAAGGTGAGTTTTGTATTTATATTATATATTTATGTTGTAGAATTTATTATTTAATAATTTTAACTATAAAATATAGAATTATTTTTTAATGCAGCTATGAAGAGAGGAGACAGGTAAATTAATGACAGATGAATTATTCCTCTGAAAATTATATAAACTTTTATTTATGTTCTGAGATCACAGCGTCACATTCAAATTATTTATGATATGAATCCAGTTCTAGTAATAAAACATGTTTTATCTAGAATGTAAACTCTTGTTTTTGTGGTTTTGTCTAGATATGAACTGCCTCCACCTCCAACAGGACGTCTTGGTGAACCCACAGCATGGTCGGAGGCAGTAGATAACTCGCATGCCCAGCTTTCCCACCAAGCCACCAGAGTGCTCAACTTGGAGCTCCAACTTCAGTATGGCTCAGAAGCGTGGCGATCTTACCTCAACATACTGCAGTCCTTAGTTACTAGATCTCAAAATGTGCATACACAGTTGAGGTAAGATATCTAACCTAAAGGAAGATAATACTTGTTGTTTTCAAATATTTTATTCTATAAATGTTGTATTGTATAGTGTGTTTATAAGTAGCATCTAGTGTCAGTTGACTTTGTGAAAAATTCATGGTTATGTGCCTGTCAAAACTGTGCATGCAGGCCACATGACATTAGGTGGTCTCTGTAGCCAATGGGCACCCATATGGGCACCCATAAACAGGACTGAAGTCCAATGTAAGGTTGTACATAGATGTGTTGCTACTTGTGTACTAAAATGGATGGCTCAGTGTTAGTGTACCTGGCAACCACACCTCTCCAGCTAAAACACAAGAACTGTTTTATGGCAATTTATGAGAGTGATGACAGATGAGCTATAGTTTTATCACCTATTTAGTTAATTTACATTACTTTACATTACATTATATCCTCTCCTCCTGACAACAAACCTCAGTTACACACAATATTAAAGTTATAAACACTCATGAAGAAATGATTAAAATTATAGTTAATTAAAGAATGTGACAATTTATGAATATGTAAAATATTCCTAAAAGTTAAGTTGCATCATGTATGTATTCATGTATTTTTATCTTCGAAAATTTTATCCATCTCCCCTTTTGTGCAATATACATATTTATGCATTTAATTTACAGGCATTTTTTAATATTTCGGTACTGATTCATACACTGTTAATTTATTGCCAGCACTTCAGGAAAGAATACGATAACAACAAACTATTTACCAATATATACATAAGAAATGATATTATGATTCTTATAAAATATTTGTCCTTTATAATAGGAAACAAATAGCAGCAGTTAACTGGGAACGCAAACGGTCACAGACGGCTAGTGGTGCGCGGCTACGCGCACTGCGTCGCCGCTGGGCGCAACTCGTATCCGACAACTACCGTCTAGAGAGAGCCATCATGCAGCTTGAGATACAGCTTGAAAAGGTACATTCCATATAGTGAAACATGACAACATTATTTGTTTTTTATTTTGACTCTATAATAATCTTAAATCTACTATCTTTATACATGATAAATTGTAATAAGTATTGCATATTTTGTAGGCAAAAACCCAAGTTGGCAATAAAGATGGTGGTGCATCTGATGTGGACATGGAAGCAGTCAAGATGTTACCAGACAAACTAAACTCTGAATCAGAGAAAGAAGTACAAAAGAAGATAGAAGACATGTTTGCTGATTAAACAATAAATTTTAAGATTGTATCATAATAAATTGTGTACATACATATGTTGTGTTTTTGTAATTTTTTTATCGACATTTACCAAACTAAATCAACTGTTTGTATCAATGGAAATGTCAGCTTATGCTATTCTTAATATGTTCATACCCTTGGATCTATATCTATTCCCACAATAATTTACTTGGCTCTATATAGAGAGACTAAAGTAGATATAAAGGATATTTTCTGAATAGGTTTTCCTACAATAGTTGTTACTTTGATTATATTTTAGTGCTATTCTATGGGTCTTACCATTAAAATGTATAGTGTTATAATAATTGATGTCGAATAATATGTCGTGTGTATTACGGTATAATGTAGTATAACGATATTATGAGAATCACATTATACAGACAAAACAAGTAGGGAATACAAACTAAAAGATACGATTATAATTCACAGTAAATTTTGAGAGTAACCATGGAAATAAATACAAGGTAGAAGGGTAGGTATGCCTCTTACACAATTTCTGAACTGATAATCGTTGTTTTGCCGGATTGTCATTTGTCGACAACTGTCAATTTTATTTTCATAATAATCGAAAATGGCGGACGATGCTTCGAGTAGTAGCGGTTGCACCGGTAACCTAGTGGATAATTCAATAAATCAAGATGAGTTGATTATGAAACAGCAACGAGAAATAGAGAAAGAGGTAATAGATGTACTGATTAAAATTTTTCTCCAGAGTAGATTTATATTTTCGCGAAAACATCGTTCCGATGACATGGTGTTTGTTTGTTTTCCAGATATCGGAAACTATTCCATTGGTGGGCGATCTCGAGGAGCTGTCGTCATTAGAAAAAGAATACAATGAGGATCCAATATATCTTGCGAAAGTTAAAGACCTCTCATCTAAGTATAAGAATATTCGGAGAACACGTCCTGACGGAAACTGTTTCTTTCGGGCATTCTCGTACGCGTATTTAGAGCACCTACTGACTGATAAAAAGGAATATGATAAGTTTTATGAATTAGCTAAGAATTCCAAGGAAATACTCGTTGCGTTAGGCTTTCCCCAGTTCACAGTTGAGGACTTTTATGAGACTGTAAGTTTTATAGGTTATGTTCTTAATTTAAACATTTTTGCATTCTACGCTACGCGGGTACCGACATAGAAATTATTAACCATTAAGTAATTAATTAATATAGAAATTTAACGCCATTCACATAACGTTTGCTTCATGTCTGTTCTTTTTTAATGATTAATTTTCAGAGTATAATTCAATTAACTAATTTATTTTTAAGCCTGTATATTATAAAAGCCTTGTAAATTGTGTTCCAGTATGAAAATCTGACCCATAATAGATTTATGTGCTACTAAAAATATATCAAATATTTTTAAAAAGTTCTACACAGTGTAAGACCAGGTTAATCAAATATTTCTTTTTATGGCTTCATTTTATTGTTCATTATGCAGTTACTTATTTACAAATCTGATGGATTACATACAAAATATGTTTGGAAGAGAACATAATGAGATCTTGTTGAAACTAATGTTCAGTATCTAAAATCTTACTGCAAATATGTAAACATTATTAAAAAAGGGCTCAAATATTATTAAAAGATAATTGGCTGAACTGGCTGAAATTTAACATCATTATCAATTATATATTAGATGAAATATATTAAGAAAAGTTTTGTCCATTTCTTATGGCCATACTTTTATTCCTTATCCCTGTTTATTTCTCTTGCTTTTATCATGTACAAGATTTTATCAAAAATATCCTTTTCAGTTTATGGAAGTTGTCCAACGGGTAGGTGAGCATGCCAATGGCTCTTCTGAAGAGCTAGAGTCCGTCCGCAGTGAACTCCATGATAAATTTAATAAACAAGGCTACTCAGATTACATAGTGGTGTATCTCCGCCTTGTTACCTCGGGCCAGCTTCAAACTCAGCATGATTTTTACCAGAATTTCATAGAGGGATCTAGAACTGTCACAGAGTTCTGTAGACAGGTTTGTGAAATGATTCATAATATTTATATAATAAATAAAGATTTTCTGCTACAGATATGGTATAGTTTAGACACATTTAACATACTATTTGTAACTAAGTGCCCATTGAGATTGTTTTTAATAGTTTAGAGGAATAAATTAGTTTTGCTTACAACCTACATATCCAAAAAATGTAGTATTTATGTAATTTTCCTAAATAGCAAAATGAGTCTCAATTCATATATAATTTGTCTTTTACTATGTCTTAAGATGTTTAAGAACCTTTTATACATAACATCACATTGATTTATAGGAAGTGGAGCCTATGTACAAGGAATCGGACCATATTCACATTATAGCCCTAAGCAATGCTCTCAATGTTGGCGTCAGAGTTAAGTACATGGACCGTGGAGAGGGCAGTCAGGTTAGTTAAGTACAGTATATCCCTTCTAAAGCAAGTTCCATCATCATCATGCTAACCTACTATTGCCTACTGATTCTGATATGGGGGTTGTTAAATATTTAATTTTCAGTTAATGCACTTTATTAATAATAACTGATGTAATAAGGAAGGCGGGCTCAGCTATGCCTAACCCAGAATTTTGAGCAGGTAAATTTGGCAAGAATATTTAGCAGGTTGATGGGCATTATGTTGAAGCTTCTCCTTAGTTGTTTACCACTTTACTGCAACTGTCTAGAACTGGTTGACCCATTAGGATCTCATTTAATTGTAATTTTTTAACCAGAGAAGTAGCATCCATCGGCCATCTGATGGTAGGTGATTACTGTTTCCAGTAGACCAAACGACCCAAAATAGGCTTAGAAGTCCGCTAAAGATCAACCACAGATGTGTTTATGCTGTTGGTATACATGTGGCAGTAATGAATCACTAAACATGCCACCACCTTTATCAGTAGTTCCTAAAATTCCAGAAAGTAGGTCCTCTCGTATAAAAAATATAGCTATGCCATTGTCAATATCTCAACTTTGATCCATTATGGAAGTATACATTGTATTTAACACATTCACTGCGGCAAACACACCTGTCGTGTTTTACTGTCCGCGCCACTCCTGCGGCTCACACGCATACTGTGTGTGCCGCCGTACTGGAATACACTTGTGTTACGCGCCGCACGGGTGGATTGTTTCGAATTGTAACCGCTGCAGTCAACGTGTTAATATTAATCATAATCTATGATATTGTTTCAGGTCATAGCCCATGACTTCCCCGAAGGGTCGAAATCACTCGTCCATCTACTGTATCGTCCCGGCCACTACGATATTCTGTACGCGTGATCGCCTTACGCTTTACAATAAAGTTAATTATCCTTCTTACAGATCTGTTTTATTTGAGCCTAGGTGCCGGTAGACAACACTCTCAGGTGTAGAAAACTAGAAATTAAAGAATGAAACAAATGTATCGTCTAATTTCATATTTATTCTAATTTAATTATCATAAAACAAAGAAAATGTTAAGAAAAGCTTAATGTTTATCACATAGTCTTAAGTCATAGTAGTGAAAATTAAAATTGGAACAGTAAAAAATATTAAAATCCCAGTGTTAACATGTACTGTATATCACTAGTTCTATGGTTAGTGTACTCTTTACTTTTGTGGGAACTTTTCTATAAAGCTTCTACGATGAGATAACAATAAAAACTTTCAAGTATAAAATTTACATTCGCTGCAATTTATTAAATTATGTTCAATCTATATTAATGATTCCTTCTGGATTAATTAGATTTATTTGCATATTTTTAAGTTATACAGATGTAGAGGACAAAAAGAAAATATACTAAGCGTCCATTCGATGCAGCTATTGATAAATTTGATACATATTTTATAAATTGACATACGGACACTCTTTTATTTGTTTTAAAAGTTATGGGATTACTAATAGGTTTTTTGAATAAGCAAACCAACTAAAATACACTAACCATATTTTCATACAACAAACAGCCCTACTTGTTATAGGTACTATTTAACATCCACAATAAATATTATCTACAGAAGTATACACCATCTGGTTCCCTCACCGGTTTCATATCTGCAAAGAAAGCTTTTATGTCCTCTTCTTTTACAATCACTTTCCTGTCTTTAAAACTTTTTAAGAATTCTAATAATTTGTCCCTCATTTTAGTGTACTCTGTTAAAGCATTGATTTGTTGGACTCTGCCCAGAGAAGATAATGCGGCCATTCCCTTTTCATACTGAGACAATGATTCTCCATCAGTCTTTTCTTTCCCTAATCTTTCATAAGCTGTCACAGTGTCATCTGGATCGATTAAAAATAGTATTGACAAGTCCTTGTACATAGATAGACATTCATTACAGGTGCAGAGCTTGTGTCGAAAGTTGGAAGCCCAAAATGTAGCACCCTGGTACACTTTTTTTACTCCCCTCGGTTTTACACATTGGTTCTCACTTAACTTTGGTTTCTTTGTTTTAGAATCATCATTATCACCTTCGTTAGAGAGTTTCCTTTTCAGAATATCTGCTTCTATTGCTGTCTTATCTGGTAGATCAATGTCATCATTCGAAATGTCTTTAGTGTCATCTTTTAGTATGTCTTTATTTTCTGTACTATGTGTGCAATTTTCATTTATTAGAATATCTGCAGAAATTTTTTCCTCTCTATTAGTGCTTGTAGGTTCATCTTCTGTCATTTCTTCTGTTTGCTCACTTGTAGTTACCGATTCATGTCCATTCTCTAAATTTTTATTAATTTCAAGATTTGCTTTAGACTCCGATGTCTCCATCATCTCGGGGTCAGGCTTGTTTTCGACCGCTGTTTCGTCTGAACTGGTATTAGAAGTTACATTAGTAGAAGGAGCATTAGAAACATCTATGTCTTTAACATTGCCTTGATCAGCTTCCACCGGATCTGCAAGCAGCAAATCTTCTTCAACTTGTTCTTGGCTACGATTGTCAGGTTTATCTGTGCTTTCTGAAGGCATTTTGTTGCTCAGTGAACTTTGAATTTCCTCCTCATTTTCATTATTTTCTTGATTGGAATCAGCTAAAGATTTTATTTCATCAGTTTTTTTGTCTGTTTCTAGTTTGTCTGCTTGTGTTGGATCGTCATTTTTACTGCAATCTTGCTCATCATTAGTAATCATCTCCTCTTTTGTAAACTGCATACTATCATGTTCTTCCTTATTAGAATGCATTTGATCATTAGAAGATTCTTCAGCAACAAGTAAGTCTGGTAAAGTTGGATCTTTGCTCTTAATGCTATCTTCCTTTTCATCAATGCCGTCTTCATTTTCTGTTGTTTGTAAACTTACTCCTTCCGTCTTGTCATGAGTTTGCTCATCTGAAAGCTCTTCAACAATTGAATCTGGTTGTATTGAATCTTTGGTTTCATTAACACCATCATCAAGTTCTGAAATGTGTGTACTAATTGCTACATCTTTATTTGAATGAGATGGATCATCAGGAGATTCTCTAGCAATCAGTGAATCTTTCTTTTCAATTATATTTTGTTTTTCACTAGAAATCACATCTGCTTCCAATGTCTGTGTAATTACTTGTTCTTCCTTTTTATAATGATTTTGGTCACCAGAAGAGGCGTCATGTACTTGTTCAGTAGTAGACTGCGGTTTAGTATCACACTGTGCAAATTCTTTGGTCTCTTTAGTAATATTTTCACATTGAGCCACTTTGTTAACTTGCTCATTTGAAAAATTGTTACTGATAGATTTTTCTGTACTTTCAATATTTGCATCAGCTTTTATATTTTCTTCTATCATTTCTATACTAGGACTTCCATTACATTTGACATCATTAAATTCAGAGCTTGTATTTAAAATATCCACATCTACATTATCTTTATTAACTGCCAGATCACTGTAATCATGAAGAAATTCATTTTTTTCCATGCATGATTTGCATATCATCTCTGTATATTGTTCATTTATAGGTACAACTGCATCTAAATGAGAAGAGTGTAGCCAGTCCTCACATATAATGCACTGGATCATTTCTTGTTCTGTAGTGCATTCCGGGTCAGGATATGGTCTGTGACATATGCAGTACATGCCAACAAAATTTTGATTATAAACATTATCTTCATTGACCTCAGTCTTATTAGGTGTGAACTGGCATGGATGCCCATTAAACTTGGGATTACCACAGTCACAGCGGAAATTACGTTTGGTGTACAACTCAATAAGTTCATGGTTTTCATGGCAATTCAAGCTGCATGCAAGGCATACTCCTGCCCGTTTTGTGGGATCGTTCCTAGCATCAGCACAACAAGTCATGCAAGCATAGATGGCCTGTCGTTTGATGTAGCCCTGGAACAAATATTTTGTTTGAAACAATTTGACAAATTATGAACTCTGTGCCACTTATATCTGCAATGTGATAACAATTTAAAATGTAATGCGCTTGTTTCATGGGTTAATTATGGTCATTATGTAAATGTTAGGTTTGTATATCATGGTCACTGCTACCTATAAACATTTATAATAAACCATAAATAGTGAAAGAGTGTAACCTGAGGTCAATCAGAAACTCTGGTCACATCAGGATTCTCTTGGAACATACTGGTAATTCTGCCTTATTAAAACTTTTAAATTGGGCATATATATTTTAAGAAAGCTGACTCTTTATAAAGGTAGATATATGTAGTAGTACACGTTGATTACACCCTTTGAATCATATTTTATATGAAAAAAGTATCATGGTAATGATGAGACAATTTCATGTTTTACGTCAGTTGAAAAGAATCAGTTAACCTAGACAGTCATGAATTATATCTTGCCTTTGAAGAAAACAGAATTGTACTCATGAATATTGCTAGTAAATGTACATCTTTAGTTATAAAATGTTGTACGAAACATGCTGAAGAAACAAGATTAGAAAGTACTAAATAGCGACAGATAATGTAGATTAAATGTGCACAATGTACCACTGATAGTATATAATAATCTTACTACACCTTCCTGTTAACAAATAAAATTAAAAGTGAGTATATATCCGTAAAATTAATTCATACTTCTGAGATAGATTACGTCTGAACCTATTGACTACACCTGTTCCTTTGTTGGCAAATAAACCGAATTCGTTATTCAATTACTAATAATGGTCGCTTATCAGAGGAGCATATAGTTTACCTTCGGGTAAGTGCAATCTTTGTCGTCGGAGGCGCCGAGTACTGCGTTTGCATCTTCTTCAAAATTCTCTTGTTCTTTCAAGACGTCCATCATAGTCACGACTTTTTCTCCGTCACATTCCGCCATTTCTGCATCTTCACATGTATTTACGCCGTTCGTCGACATGTTACTTCTCCTACTCTTATTTCGACACACGGATAGCAATTAAAAATATTCACCGGCAGAATGGAGGACGTAGTTCAAAAGCCGGTTACGATTACGAATATGCGCCGCGCCGCCCGCTCCAACGCCAATTTTATTTTTTGCCTTTGCTTATTGCTTTTGCTTGACGAGTGAGTACTACTATGACAACTAACTCGATTAATCGATAGAATATTTTATCGTCTGGTATCGAATAATTTAAGATCCGACTTTTTGGAAAACTGGATGTGTCGTATATTTCAAATCGAGGTAGCCCAATTAACCGATCTTAGAACAATATCAAGAAAACATATTAGTACAAAGTATACAATTTTATCTACTAAAGCATAAGTTGTATATCATATTACATTTCCAGGATGCAGGACATTAAATAATGTTATTAATGTATTTTTTCATTACAATTCTCAGCTTCAAATAAATAAAAAAATACATATATTTTTTGCAATGGGATGTAATTATACTTATTTCAATGCGGCCACGAGTTATTTGTTCATTTGACTTTCGATTTTAATCCAATCGATCCAATAGTTTTAGTAAATAAGTAAATATAAGTTGTCGTAAATAATTATCTCGATAGTTCTTCATCTTACGAATTTATCGAATAAAATTAATAAATGTCCGAATACTCTGATTAGTGTGTACATGGCATTAAATGAATGATTGCAAAAATATTAAATTTTAGACAACGTCTACCCGCATTCTGTTTCTAAATTATCCATTTGGTGTATATGTTGTTCATGTTAGAGTTACTATAAGAAAATTGGAAATATGTTCATTCAGTCATGCTGGATGTTGATCCATAGTTATGTGCCGACTCAAAGTTCAGCATATTATATTTAGGCCCCTGTTAAGACAGATCAGAAAAAAAAATAAGTAAGTAGTTATTCGATAAACTGTGTTTTCCTCTAACTATTTTCGGCAGGGTGCCTGTCAGTAACCGCCTCTTGGTGCAGCCTGGTCATCAATCTATAAATTATTGATGCATCAAAAAGTTATTAAATGGATTCGAATAACTGGCATTTGTAACCGTTTTTCCGCGTGTCCTATTGTTTAGCAAAGGACGCAGGAGAAAGAAGCGGTTGGAATGAAGGTTCTGGCCATTTATTTGTTGCGATCCATGAAGACGACAACTTGTTGTGTCCTGAAGATGACGTGTAAATGGCTGAGACGGATTGGAGACAGAGATGGCGTCGAGAAATGGGGACATATTTTATCTAATGTCAGATCCTGGTGTCTCCATACATGCGCTGTGTGGCCCCGGGGGTTTTAGTAAATAGTGCGCGAGCTCCATATGCAATCATTAGATTAATATATGGCTGGTATGTTGGTACACGCTGACCTCATCTCAAGGTGTAGAATATCACCTCAGTATAGATAACTCCCACGGGTTTATAGAGTTTGTGTTTCTCGATTTAGCGATGTTCGAACCCCACTTATCCGTTTAAGTGACGCCAATGCCGTAGCCACACAAATGTCCCCATATTATATAATATAGAATTCATAAATGTATCAAAAACATATATCTTAATATATATTTCAACATGCACTGAAATCTCACAATACTCCGTGC
>DWKL01001128.1:0-15500 GCA_018249415.1 Phareas burnsi | reverse complement strand
GCCGAAGTTCGACCTGGCACGCACCTCTAATTTTCCGAAGTTAAGTGCGTATTAAAAATGAATTATCACTTCCTTTAACGGTGAAGGAAAACATCGTGAGGAAACTTGCACATCTGAAAGTTCTTTGTAAAGTTCTCGAAGGTGTGTGAAGTCTACCAATCCGCACTTGATCAGCGTGGACTGTGACCTAACCATTTTCATACTGATAGAAGACCCGTGCCCAGCAGTAGAAATGTCCCACTGTTGGGCATGGGTCGATGATATAAATTCACAATGTCTTCCATAAACAACGAGATAGCAAAGGATTAATGGTATGACGATTCTGTAAAGTCCCTAGAAATCATTTTAAATCCCAGTATACTTGTACACAAACTTTAAATCCTAAGGCATACTGCAAAATTTAAGTACGAGCAGTGTGCACATTGAATGCAAACTGGCAACCGCAATGTTTGCACGACTGTTCGGTTTGCTCCTATTATGTTTACGTGCATAAAAGGTCTTTGAAATTATTACGTTCTATTTTGCAGGATACAAAGGTTTTGTGGCGGTGAAGTTTTCGATTTAAAATGTCGTGTTAAATATTTCATATAAATAACACTTTTTACACTCTTAGTCCTGCATGGGGGTTCTCCGTGGCGTGGGTGCAATGGACACATACAAAGACGAGTATACAAACACCCAGCCCCCAGAATAAAAATCTAAATTTATCATTTAGATGTTTGCCCATGTGAGATTCGAACCCGGACCCTATGCGTGTCAGGCCAATACGATGCCGAACAGATAATGACTGCCGTGCCACGCTGGTTGTCAAATATAAATATAATTTGATTATGAATATCGCACATATGACAGAACAACGACGTAATTATGTTTTTACAATTCTTCAGAAGTGTTTATAAGTTTGGTATTGTAAATATCGCTCGTATTTTTAGTCATATCAATTCATATCTCGATTGAAAATAATTCTAAGAATTACTCTGACATATTTTTCTGTAGACAGATCTTCTACGACGAAAACTAAAGACATCAATTCAACACACCAAATTGGACACTTTTTGTACTTACGTCATTGTTCTATTGGATGAGAGATATATCGTTGTCTATGGTCAGCATATTACGTACAAAATCACTACTCACGCTTACTCTTTATATTATATAAATTTCATAAACAACGTGTATCTTTTTAAATTTTTTAAAATTTTCATATGATTGAGAAACAATTTGTATTTGACCTGTCATATACGTCGTCTTTTCTTCGTCTTTTTTACTTATAGTATAGAAATCATTTTATATTTTATCGAAGAATTTTAAAGCGTGAAAAAATACGCTTACAAACAAACGAATATGTCCACAAAAGTGATTACTACAACATATGAATATCTAAAATTAACGCCAAGTAAAATTGAACTCTTGCCTGGGGTCGCCAACAGATAGCCTGATTGATATTGATATTGATAGCATGAGATAGCCTAAAATCTAAGTTGAAATGCCTGGTACGTACTTCTCTTTCACCACAACCTTTAGAACACAGCACCGTTTTTCTGCTGGTATTAGGCCAAAACAGGTACGGCCGAAGCGCGCGGCGCCCCGCGACGACCGGCGACTTTCGTAGATAGTAACCGATCAACGAAATTAAGCAACGTCGGGCGCAGTCTGAAGTTGGTTAAGTGACTGCTAGTGGCTAAATTTCACGCGCGCTTAAGTGCTTCGGAGGGCACGTAAAGCCGTCGGTTCTGATTGTTATCATTGGATAGCAGTCGTTAAACCTTGTCGGAGGCCTTGTGGGCGGTTCGAAAACATTCGACACGGTTTGGCCACTAACCCGTATCTCCACCAATCCACATTGGAGCAGCGTGGTGGAGTATGCTCTAGGCCGTCCTCAGTTGTTGGAAGTGACCCACCCGCGCCCAGCAGTGGGACATAAAAAGGGTTGGAGTCAGATAAGCCACACTGTCTTGAAACCGAATCATAAAAGGCTCAACCCACTCAAAATGTCTATGCATAGACACGTAACATTTTTCTATCAATAAACGCTCATACAGTTTTCGTCACATGCTTTGAATATCGGTTACATGTTTTTGTATTAAACTTGTGTTATGATCAACATTCTCACACGGGAAAAAGATATTACCAAGAGATTGTAAAGCTATCTTGTAATCATACCGCTTGTTCCTTTTAAATTGTATTTATCTGTGATCTGAACACAGACTAATTAATTCGTAAAAATGATGTAAGTCTTGTAGATGTAAATATAGGTATGCAGATTTTAGATAACTAACTAATTGTGGTTACAAGAATCTCATGATTTACCAGGTGTTACAATTATAATAGTTCGTCCGGTGAGGTACCACCGCCACCCTCATAATCTACCGTTCAAGAAGCAATTCTTGTTTCGGTTGGAGAGGCGTGGTGGCTGGGTACAATTACCATCTTAGTCCTCAGGCGCTGTAACGCATCTACATACGTTTGAGTTTAGATGTGGGTGTCTAAGTGCTGCAGTGACCATTTAACACAAGGTGGACTATATGCTCGTCTGCTACTCTGCTTATATAAAAGCGACGAAAAAGATCTCCTTTCTGAACTCCCCCCCAGGTATTTTACAAAGAATAAAGCTTTCTACCGAATAGCCCCACATGGTACGAGTGCCATGGAAAGATACAAAGATGAATACTCAAACACCTATATCCAGAATAGGAATTTAAATCCATCAATCATATGTTTACCTAATGGAGAATCGAACCCGGGCCCTCTCCATGTCAGATCGATATGGTCGCCGCTACACAACGCGGCTCGTCAAGAAAGGAAAGTCAGTCAGTTTGTCATTGAAGAGACTATTATTAAGTATTTTCACTACTATACCTATATATTATAAAAAGTTGTTATCAAAATAAGAAAAGGACGGAGATATGTTTTTTGTCTGTATGTTTGTCTGTCTGAAATTTTTGTCTGTAGCAAATGGGCATCCAGACTACATGACGTCTTGAGGGTCTTGCCTAAGCAGGCTGGCTATGCAGTTTGGTGACCATTAGATATATAACTTTGCTGGGTGACGCTGATGCCCATTCCCTCATTGGATACCTTCCATCCCCCCCATCCACCACCACCACCACGGAAGGAGGTAATGGTGCCACGCCAGACGGCTAATTACGAACTAAACAATAAAACTCGAAACTTTTTAATGTTTGCTCAAAGCGCGCATGTTCTGATATATAGCATATAGTGCGCATTAAATTATAGCAAACAATAAACATAACGAGTGGTGAACTCAATGGAGCGGAGAACCGCAAAATTGCTGCTCCCGTACGAGAATCACCGGTAACTTAACCACAACGATACTTAGTAATGAATATAGATCTGCCGAGGCATCTTGCTCTGAATTATATGCTGCTTAATTGCATACTAACTGGCTGTTATGGGCGACTTCGTCTGCGTTGCAAAGAATATATTAATTAATATGATACGATGTAACTAATTAAAATCGAGAAAAAAATACTTCGTTACTTTATTACTTCGTTACTTTGTTACTTCGTTACTTTGTTACTTCGTTACTGTGTTATTTCGTTACTTTGTTACTTTGTTACTTCGTTACTTCGTTACTTTGTTACTTCGTGACTTCGTTACTTTGTTGCTGTGGATGTCCGAAGCGCAGTGTATCTTAAGATGTGATATGGGGTGTCTTGTAGTATGGGGTGTAGGAATATAGGATGGCGTGATAGCCTAGTGGTTAAGATTCCGGCTTCTCACACTGGGAGTCCGGGGTTGGATCTTGCACGCACCTCTGATTTGTTCATGTTATGTACGTATTAGAAAATAATTATCACTTGCTTGACTGTGAAGGAAAACATCCTAAGGAAACGTGCACATCTGAGAGATCTTTGTAAAGTTTTCAAAGGTGTGTGAAGTGTACCAATCCGCACTTGGCAAGCGTATTGGACTATGACCCAACTCTTGTCATTCTGTCAGGAAACCCGTGCCCAGTAGTAGGGTATTAATGAGTCGATGTTGATGATGATAGTCTTTAGGTGCAGATATGCTTTTGAAGACTGAGATAGATACCACTAGTGAAAGAGTGTTACCACCTACTTATCTACAATCTCATAACCTAGTGGTAAGATTTAGAAGTAAGTAGCAAGAGGTATCTCCGCTTTTTCAACTTATATGCTTATTTATTACAATTTATTTACCACTTGCGTTAACTATGATAGAAAACATCTTGAGGAAACCTAAGAGTTCTCCTTAAAATCGTCCAAAGTCTTCCATTTTGCATTTGACCATCGTGATGGACTGTGACCTATCTCGCTTGTCCTTAAAATTATCAAAGGTGAAGTCTTCCATTTTGCACTTGGCTATCGTGGTGGACCTATGACATGTATGACCTATCGCATATCATTCCGAAACGAGACCCGTACCCAGCACTGGTAATGGGTTGATGATCATGTCATACATCCGTGGCTTACACCGCTTTGATATGGTCGGTGCGGAAAAGCGTATCATCACCAGAGAAAAATCAAGAGTTCTCCATAAAGTTCTGGAAGGTGTGTGAATTATTGGTAGCAATCTACACTTGGACAATGTGATTAACTATGGTCTATCGGATTTCATTCTGAAACGAGACCTGTGCCCAGTTCTAGGACAGTAATGGGTTGATGATGTCGTACACCCGTGGATTACGTCACTTTGAAGTGATCGGTGCGGAGAAGCGTATCGTCAACGCATTCGATCCTAGCGATCTACGACGTCTATCTAAATTGTACGTATTTTACGCTCTACGACGTAAAATTCTACCCTGGCCTAACCGCCAGAACGAAGTTTCTACCAACTGAGGCCACTTGTAATTTTCAGAAATTCTAAAATAAAAACGATCTCGGTAAAATAAAAAAAAAAATAATAGACCTATAATTTTCTTCGCGTTTAAAGTTTGTGAAAAAAAAATAGGCCAAAAATCGAACGAATTAACTGCGATGACAATAGCAAAGCCAGAGTGATGAACCGGAAGACGCCGTTTTATTTAATTTATGAAACGGCTGAGTATTATAATTCATTTATACCATTTTCAATTTCTCATTCTGACAGCCCTCAGATTTATTTAAGTCGTTTCTTATGGATCCTCATTATGATTTGGGAATGAAATGAAAATCAAGTGCTCGAGATTGCGAGGGATTTCATTGTTTTAGAATGTAAATTGGTAAGACACTCAGATGTTTATGTTCTAGTAATAATATTTAGGCTCCAATCTAATTTTACAATTACAATGTCTGTATATTCTAATTAATTTAATTTCATAGCGATATTAATCTCTAATTATATTTTTAATCATGTTATATTTCTCATGAAATTCGCAAATGTTAAATGAAGAATTTTCGGTTTGAGGTAATTTTAATAATACGAATTCATAATTATGCTTATTATTAACACGTCGTGTTAATAATAAGATAAAGCATTCGTGACACTATGCGTCGATATGACGACGTGACGTCGTGTAGATAATAAGCATAATAAGGTAAGGAAATCGTGACACTATGCGTCGACGGGCCGACGTGACGTCGTGTAAATAATAAGCATAATAAGATGAAGCATTCCTGACACTATGCGACGACGTGACGAGGTGACGTCGTGTAGCTAATAAGCATAATAAGATAAAGCATTCGTGACACTATTAACGCCATAATTATTGGCACTTTTTATCCGACCATAATTGAAGAATCTTATACAGCTGCACCTATACTTTTACAAATATTCATTAATTTTCAAACATTTTCACCAAAAAAACTAATCGGTACTTATGTAGCCTATTCTTACACGTAACTGAAACACTATAACTATTATTATATGCATCATCATCAAAATCAACCCATTAATGTTCCACTGCTGGGCACGTTTCTCCTCTCAGAATGAGAAGGGTTAGGCCATAGTCTACCACGATCGCCAAGTGCGGATTAATAGATTTCACATATCCTTTAAATCTTTATAAAGTATTCTCAGACGTATAAGTTTCCTCGCGATATTTTCTTTCACCGTAAAAACAAGTGATAATTCATTTCTAATACGAACATAGCTCCAGAAGTTAAACTATTTAGCGGGATTAGAATCCCGGGCAATTAGCGTGAGAGGCCAGAATCTTAACCATTTGGCTATCACTGCTTTTATTATGTGCATATAAACCTATGAAATAAACCATTAATTAATTATATTTATTTGACTCCGGACACCACCAACTGGCTTGTAACAGCAGCATCAAGGGCTACCATGCTCTTGCTTTTCAACGGCATGGTAACATGGAAACACCAGGAGTTACAACTACGTAGGATATTCCACAACTTATACTTCACTTATACTTTACTTATACTTAATTTATACATAACTCATACTTAACTTATACTCAACAACTTGATCAAAGGTAACAGAGCAACTGAGACCGACCGCAGACAAAATTTCAATGTTCTTTGGATTGATCACAGATGTCTACGGGTGGCACGGACCACATACCATCAGATGGACTGCTCGTTATCTTTCTCCTATATCCAGCGTGCAATTGTCCTTAACACCAAAAGTGCGTCCTCCACACATAATAATACTTTCTACTCACCTGCTGAGAATTTTGCGAACATAAAAATGTGATGCGATGATAGGATCCAAAGTTTACGATATAATAATGTTATGTTGAAACGTGATATAACTCCATATTGAACATTTTACGACTGAATGTAACCTTTTGGATACTAACCTTTTAATTTTCCGATTTTATCGGAGCGCTATCTGAAACAAAAAGAAACTTTATTATATATCGATAGTCTACAAAGTATGTGAATTAGATGAAATCTTGTTCACTGTATACTATTAAAATGCTTCTGGAGTAATGTTTGCTTTATATCGCATATGTCACTGCTGGGCACAGCCTCTCGCCGTCAACTGAGGTTACTCCAGGAAAATACTCCATTACGTTCCTCGAATGTGGAATTAGTATAAATTATTTAACAGATAGTAGAATAGTTGGTAGAATACTGATAGTTCGACTAGAAGGGTAGCACCGCCGCCTTCATATATTTGAAGAATAGCAAACGAGCGTGCCTACCTAGTGTTAAGTGGTCACTGCAGCCCATGCCAACCCACATCTAACGTCAAACAAAACTGAAGTTATACGTAGATGCGTTACTCCTGAGGACTAAGATGGTCGCCTCGCTGTAAGTGTGCCCGGCAACCGCACTTCTCCAATCGAAACACAAGAATTGGTCCACGGCGGATTTTGAGGGCGGTGGTGGTACTTTACCGATTGAACTATAGTCTTACCACCTATTAATATCGTTTGGAGAGGTTTAATTGACAGACACAATTACAGCCAGACGACCACACGCCCACAGTTTCGTCTTACCCTAATAGAATGTGTGTTACGTCGACGCGCTCGTCTTCGTCCCACGGTTTTAATATACTCTAAAATGTTTTAGCAAACGCGCCAAAAAGCATAACTACGAAAAGTTGAACGGGACGTATATGAAAAACTCGAAAACTTGGCTGCTTTCGAAGCTCTAACAAAATACTTCAGGTCCACATCATTGGGCGCATTGCCATATAATGTTATCTCTACTAATTGCAATGAATTCAAAAGTTAATGAGTTGGGTGCACTGCCAAATAGGCATCGCTGCGAGGCTTTTCTAATCTTATGTAACATTGTGTTTTCTAATATTATCTTTTATATTTTAATTAAATACTCTATTACATAAATATTCAATCAATTTTTGTTATATTAGAAGAATAGCCAACGAGCGCGCACGTCACTTAATTTTAAATGGTAATTGCAGCACATAAATACATATATCTAACTTCAAACAGGATTAAAACCCTATCTGAGATCTAAGTTTGAAGGTAGAGCAACCTAGATCGATAAATTCTTAAAAACTGGGCTCACATTATGCGTAGTTGTATGTAGCTTTTGAAACCATTGTCTATATTGCCTGAGTTTTATCTGGATTTACCCAAAAGTACCTTTTATTTATTTTACCTAAAAGTGTCATGGAGGCTGCTAAACCGATCTTGAAGGAACGTTTTTTTAATCAGAACTTCATAGCGAATGACAGTCTTTTGAGTTAGTAAGTAATTAGTATTTTTAGGATTCATTATCAGCCCATTACTGTCCTTTTGGTGGACACTGGTCTCAGAATGAGAAAGGTTAGGCCATTGTCGTCCACGCTGACCAAGTGCAAATTGGCAGACTTCACACACCTTCGAGAACTTTACTTTCAGAGGTGCGGGCTACCTCACGATGTTTCCCGTCACCGTTAAAGCAAGGGATAATTTATATCTAATACGCTCATAACTTCGAAAAATTTGTAGCGCGTGCGGATTCGAACCCCCGCATGAGAGGCCGGAATCTTACCACTAGAGAATCTGTAGAAAAAAGACTGTAGTAATAACTACAGGCTCCTTTCGCGATTTCTACGGATTACAGAATCCTTTAATGCTTTCAGTATTAGAAGGTAGAAAAAAAACACTCTTTTGAAACCAATGTTTTATTTGACGTTACATAAATATGGCAATAATAACTACACGAATTCAGGCTATCTGTTTTAGATAGATTGCTCTCACTAGCTTTTTGTTTATTTTCCTATCGAATGTTTTGCTTTTGTGAAAACCTGTGTACATTCCAAATTGATACGAGTATCTATTCATTCATGTTGCCATATACAATAATACCGATTTTTCTAATACATTTATCTCATATATAAAATTTCTGTTTGTGCAAACATGACTCAAAATGCCACGTAACTAAAAAACTACCAAACAAAGAGTTACTCGAAAGTATTCGATGTCGTTCCACATATACTTAATTATATTGTTAACATTATTTACTTTATTTGGACAATCATTATCGTAATACGACATCAGAAGTCGAACTTAATAAAATTTTCAGTGATTCTATATGCTTTGCAGCAATACGCAATCAACAATATACTTATATATCTTATCTTCGCTTTTGAACTAGGTACATCATCATCATCAACTCATTACTCTCCCACTGCTAGGCATGGGCTACCGCTTAGAATAAGAAGGATAAGAAAATAGTCCGCCACGTTGACCAAGTGCGTATTGGTAGACTTCACACATCTTCGAGAACTTTACAGAAATCTCTCAGAGGTGTACGTTTCCTCGTGATGTTATGTGAGTGTTCATCGAATACGCACATAACTTCAAAAAATCAGAGGTTCTTGTGAGGTTGGAACCCTGGACCCTCAGCGTGAGAGGCCAGAATCCTACCACTACGCTATCCACCGCTGCCGAGGAAAGTAAGGTGAATAATTATTGATTATATTTAATCCGTATCAGGTACAGATGAATTATAATCACACACATCTATACAAATAAAAGCATGTTTGTCATGTATGTGAAAACATCATGATTACATAATAATTCAATTTTTTTAAATTCATATCTTTACTTAAACAATTTCAAAGCATAAAGTTTAATTTCCCAAATCCTTTTTTTGTCTGTATAACTTAAATTGTGATTTATGTGGTATGGAAACAGTTGAACATATCGTGACGGGAAGGTCTTTTACTCAGAACTGCACAGGAACATAGTATTTTCATCATAGAATCCTCAGGATTTGAAAGTAGAAGGAAACACTTTTGAATGCAAGTTTGTATTATATAGAAATAATACAGCGGCTGTGTTAAAACGAATAAAAAAACAAACAAGACACGAGCAAAATGCTCGCAAAAATTACACGTTAGTCGTGCAAACTCTACATAACCATAAAGTCTAGGCGCCCAATAGAGTCGTTTTTGTCAAAGAATAGATCGTTTGCGATTATCACACAATGCTCTACAAAGCTCAATATGGTAACCATTGCTCGGAATTCCCATGCATTTCCATTATTGATGTCTCGCAACGTGGAACAGATAAAAAATAATGAGTCTGTACGACTGTGACGCGACGACTTCTTGCATATTACTATATATTTTCTACTGAATACCGCGAACCTGCTGCCATCTATCACGTCAAATATTACATGGAGCATATTTAAAGGAAGACAAAAAGTAACGTGGACATAAATACACTACATTTTTATATGAGAAGAGTAGCATACAGAGCAAGCGTACAAAACACTTGATGCTAAATGGTCACTGTAGCCCATGGACACCCATATCTAACCTCAAACAGGACTAATGGTCGATCTGAGGTAGTACGTAGATTAAGGACTAAGGAAGACCATGTACCCAGCGGCCACACCTCTCTAACAGAAACACAAAAACTGCTTTAAGGCGAGTTATGACGGCGGCGTTGGTACCTCCCCGGACGAACTATAGTTCTGCCGCCTGTTAAACGATCTATTACGATCATAACTGAAATTTTTGTATGTTCATTTATTACTACATTATAACAACTTACCCAATTCCATATCATTTGTAGAAAAAAGTACAGCTTTATTTGAAGTATTATTTACACCCATATCATGGTTTATTAGTCTGTAGTAAAAGCGCGCATAGCCCCGCGGGTTTCGTAGATCGTAACCGATCAATGAAGTTAAGCAATGTCGGACGCGGTCGGAAGTTGGATGGGTTGTTTGGATGGTTATATCCGTATTGGAGCAGCGTGATGGAGTATAATCTAGGCCTTCCTCAGTTGTGGAAAGAGACCCGTGCCCAGCAGCGGGATATAAAAAGGGTTGGAGCAGAAGCAGCAATCAGGAGAGTACTCATAACCTAGAAGGAAGAGTCCGGTCTTTTACACTAGAGATTCGGGGTTCGAATTCCAGACCCGCATCTCCGATATTTAGAAGTTATGCGCCTTTAAAAAAATATTATAACTTAGTTTATTGCTAAATGAAAATATCGTGAGAAAACTTACATCCCTGTGAATTCATCATAAAGTTTTCAAATGTGTGTTAAGTCTCTCAATCCAAATTTGACAAGCGTAGTGGGATATGGTATAGCCCTTCTTATTCTGATAAAAGGCCAGTAGGAAAGTAACGGAGTGATGAAGAAAAAGAAACTACAAATGTGCATACAACCAACTTGATGTTAAGTGGTTACTCTCGCCCATGAACATCTGTAGCCAACTCGAAATAGGACAAGTAGGACACGTAATATCTCTGACCCTATTCTTGAAGACTAAGTTGGAAGCCCTCATATTGGTGTTAATTTAAAAACGGTATAGGTTTCGCGCCGTATAAAGTGATAGACGTTATAAGTGTGGTTAAGTCTGTAAATATTATTTCTTTTCTTTACACCAGTGTTTTTCAAACTGTGGGTCGCGACATTCAGGGGGTCGCACAGCTTTCATCGGGGGGTCGCGGGTAAAATAAAAAGACAATTATCTGTAAGTAGTTCACTACACTAAATTACTACAATTTCTTGTATAATACAAGTAGTATTATGCAATCTAGGATTAAACGTACTCTTTAAAATCGCTGTTGTAACTTTGTCGCTAGAATTTTTCAACTCCCAAAAGGGTCGCGTATCCAAAAAGGTTGAAAAACATTGCTTTACACAAATGCAACAAGATTTATACATTTATAACTCACGTGTGGCGATGACTAGTCAATGACAATGATTTATGTTACAAGGAAATTACAGACATACTTCAGTCGTTTGGTCATACGCTAACAATACGCAATATTGAAATTACTTTTTCTTTGTTTGGTCGTTGTTGCGAGAACGAATATTGCGCGATTTGCGTCTACCAATCTAATCCAAATGTCTATTTACACAGAAACCGCAACATCGTAAATGTACTTTGAACGTAACCCTCTTAAGCCATAATATAATAAATCAGTATTTATTTTTCACGTCATCACTCAAATTTCAACTTACTTTATTCACCAACTCCTTTAAATAATAATTATAATAACGATAGTATATAATTAATTTGCGCTTCTAATGGCTAATTTCGCCCTCCAAAAAGGGTGATGCAGGGTTCGAATCCCAGCCAGAACCTCTATTTTTACGAAGTTGTCCCGTATTGTTTTTTTTTTTTTTGCAAATGTCACTTGCTTTAAGAGTAAAAGAAAACATACATGGCTGACAGTTCATTTTTCATTTGCCAAAACTGTATGACATCTATCAATCCATTGTTGGCTTGCGTGGTAGACAATGATATAAACCTTTCTCATTCCAAGGGAGAATTCGTACCTAGTAGAACAGTAATTGGTTGATCATAATGATGACATATCATAACAATCAGGACCGACCACTCACGTGGCCACCTAGTTTAACGTTTAAGCGTTTATATTAAGAACAGCCTAACGCGGGCTTTCTTGTATAATGACCAGAACCATACATGGACGTGACTCTAGAAGTCGCTAATGTGTTACTGATCTTGAATTTTTTTATACTATTCTTGAAGAACTAAAAATCTGAAAGATCTCTTTGTAATTCGACTCTAAATACACCAATGTTACACCTATTGCTGCTTCATAATTATACTTTTAAACGCTACTTTGCAGAGAGACACTTACAAGAGCTTCTGAGTCCGCGAAGGTAGCAGTGCATCTGATGGTTGGGTCGAACGGTTATTTATACAGATAACGGGTGAGTACGGTGAGTACAGATAACGGGTGGCAGGAATCACTTATCATCAAGTGGCCCGCATGTTTGTTTGCCACTACTAATCTACAAATAAACTCCATGTAATAACGCATTAGAAATACGTCGGAAAGTAGCTCATTCTACATGTCAAAGATGCGCCTGAAACTTCTCATCGATAAGAGATGCGGTGGAGTGGTGTGGGCGTTAATTTAACTAATGTATAATTATCAAAGTTAAGAGAGAGGGCTTTGGCCGCATTAACAAGGCCGACACAGTCGTCGACGTAATTATATTCTTCCTAAGTCACGCTAACAGGAAAAGGATTATACGGGACAAGATAATAACATAGATTCGGGGTCCCACTTTAACTTAAGCAAGGCTTCAAAGTAACACAAAAGTAAGAAACTCGCAATTATTAAGTATGTCGCTTCATATAATCCGTAAATAACTTGGATTAGATGCTTGATTAGATGGATGACTCGGTCTAACTGCGCCTAACAGCTAACTGACTAGGTGTAGGAAGGGAATATGTTCACTTTTTGTCCCACTTTTGGGATTTAATTTCCCCAAAAATATTTTTACGCGATATAATACATATGAACTGTTTGCTGCAGGACTGTCTGCTGCAATTGCTGCTTTGTTTATTTATATCTCATAATAGCGGTGTTCAACATGTTCTAGTTTGAAAGATGTAGTAAGGTAGATAATTAAATCAAGATTTCTACACTTATTTGAGGCTTTCCACGCTTTCCAGCTTAGCTCTCAAGAATAGCAACACATCTGTGGTCGACCTTAGACAGTATTGATCTATTCGTTATTGATTACAGATGTTCATGGGCGGCAGTGACCACTTGTCATTACGTGGATGGCACACCCGTTTGCAACTTCTATGCAATGAAAAAAAACAAAACTTTTAGATATGAGAGATGGTAGAACTTCATCCGGGGAAGTACCACCGCTGGCCTCACAATCTGCCGTGAAATAATTTTTGTGTTTTGGTTGGAGAGGTGCGGTCGCCGGGAACACTTACAGCGTGGCGACCATCTTAGTCCTCAGGAGTAGTGACACATCTATGTACGACCTCGGACAGATCTTCAGCTTTATTTGGGGTTAAATGTTGGTGTTCATGGGCTGCAGCAGCTACTTAACATCAGGTGACCTGCACGCTCGTTTGCTACTCATCGAACATAAAAAAAGACGGTATAACCATAATTTATTCGAATTAAACTGAATTCTCATTTACCCTAAAACGCTGTACCGGAAAGAGGGGAACCTGTAGAGCCGACAAACGTTCAGAATTAAGCACGGGTTGTGTGGTATTGACTATGGAAATTGAGGCATTGCTGGATAGATTCTGGAGAATTGCCTCGAATTGATTTGGGCCTTCAGTAATTGAGTAAAATTTGAAACAAGACGAAGCTGTAAAATAGAGAGGATTGAATAAATGGATCACAGCAATTTGGTTTAATAATTTTAAGATTCAAAACCTTATAGAGCTCCTAAGGAGCTACGGAATCAAGAAATAACATAATAACGAATTACACTCTGAAATGATCCGAATAATAGACATTGCAATCGTAACAATATTTTAGACAAATGAACGTCCGAATAATAGATATTGCGATTGTAACGTTAGACAAATGAACGATCGAACTAAGTATGGGTCGATGTTAGTAAATAATCGCGTAGAATATTTATTTATTTTATTTATTATTATATAACACCAACAGCTGTACACACAATACATTACAGGAGTTTTATTACATATATACATTGACAATTATAGATATGTGAGCAAGCCAATTAAAGGTGAGAACAACATTTAACATTAAATCTTATTATAGAACGTTATTATACTAAATATGCTTTAAGCTAGGCTTGCGATAGCCCGTCAAAATTAGGGACATAGAATATTCACAGCCCTATATTTTTGTCCCGATTTTATAAAATATGATTTTAATCGAATCTTAACAAACACATGTGAGTGTGAAAGGAAAGAAAGCCGTCAGAGGTCAGAAAGAGGATTTTGATTATGTCCAACCCGAGTCGCGCTAATAGGACACGGATTATGTGGGTCAGGATTACGCCGGGGCGGAGTCTCATTTAGCTTAAAGCGCTCTAGCGGAAAAGTGGAGACCCGCGGAGTAGAACGTTGTGCCTACACACTATGCTAAATATAGCGCACTGATTTAGACTTACAATTATCATCACATTTTACTAGGGTGCTTAAAATAATTTCTGCAATTTATTACATACAATCTCTAAACACATTTCTATTAGTTTTTGACTAAACTCGACAACTAAAAAAAGCGGTGTTTTGAAACTGTTTTACTCTGCTCCCTTGCTTATTGGTTGAAATGACCACTCTACCATCCCACCGTCCGCTTATCTCATCATAGGAACTAAGGCCACGAATTAACTACTACTGATCATAACAACTGTATCTCATTACAACTGATTTGAACTTATTCAGATCGAATAGATTTTTACACCCGACAGAACATGCAACAGTCATTTACATGCAGTACATATAATTTAAGTTTCCAAGATCGATATTGCTTAACTTGGGATAATTACTGATACAGATATTGTTTCTGACACGAATAACGACAAGCTAATAGTAAAAACTTAAGTAATATTTAGGTATATATTTTCTAATTATACAATGTTAACCGAGTCATCATCATGTCATAATGGTGGACACGAGTCCCCTCTCAGAATGGGAAGAATTTACCCGAACAAGCTAGCTTAGTGCGGGTTGGTGGACTTCGCTTGACTTCTTTTTCTTCTTTTTTTTATGTTCGAAGAATAGCAAATTAGCGTGCAGACCACCTGATGTTAAGTGGTCACCACAGCCCATGGACACCCATATCCAACCTCAAACAAAACCGAAGTTCCGTTGAGGTTGTATACGGATGCGTCACTACTCCTGAGAACTAAGATGGTCGCCTCGCTATATGTGTGCCTGGCAACCGCAC
>DWKL01001127.1:0-15504 GCA_018249415.1 Phareas burnsi | reverse complement strand
ACTATTGGTACAGTTACTTTCCACAACCCTCCCCCATCGGGCTACCTAAGTTTATAAAAAAATGTGATGAGTGTGTTAATATTACCCTTCTCACTTAAAGTTCTGTTCGATGTCAGGTTAAGAAAATATTTATCTGGGCCAGTTAAGTTAATGGTAAGTGATCAGTGCTCGCTCTGGCCCTATCTCGTTTAAAAGCTCCTTAAGAAAATATTTATCTAGACTAGAAGCAGATCAAGACTAGGCATGATAGTGTGGTAATACCCTAAATACTCCACAGATGACCTAATTAAGTAAGATACGAACTAAAATGGTTTCCTATGATTATATATTTTTTAAAACCAGTGTGGGCTTGAGGGTGCCTGTCGCAAGATAGAGCAACTTGGAGGGGATATATCGGGACAAACATTTTTGACGACCACGACCCTCAGACATGAGGAAACGACTACGGAGGGCTTGAGGATGCTATGGCTCTTCAACAGGAATTTCTGTTTTGTATTTTTTTTATGTTTGAACAGTAGCAAACAAGCGTACAGGCCACTTGATGTTAAGTGGTCACTGCAACCCATGTACACCAACATGTAACCTAAAAAACTAAACTGAAGTCCTATCTGAGGTCGCACGTAGATGTGTTACCGAGGACTAAGACGCCTAAGGACCCCGTTTTAAGTGTGCGCGACAACCGCACCTCTCCAACTGAAACACAAGAATTGCTTCACGGCGGGTTTTGAAAGCGGCGGTGATATTTCCTCGGACGAACTATAGCTGTAAAATTATAGATACCATTATCACAACATTTCAGAATAAAATTCATTGAAGCGTAACATAATAATAATAAGATTTATTCAAGTTAAGTAGAGTTTATAAATTAACTTTTAAAGGAATGCAGATGAGCCTGATTACCCATCTGAATTAGGTTCCTTAACACAAATAAACTTAACATAATCAATAGCATGGGAAGCGTCTAGAGCATATTTATCAGAGAGTCGTAAAGTGCCATCAGTAGTTTTATATTGTATTAATAAGACCTGAAACGTGCATACACCAGTGGCTTGCGCAGAGCAGTTAAGCAACGTTGGGCGCAGCCAGCAGTTGGATGGGATTGGGATGGGATGGCAAAATTGGTAAATACAGAACTATATGGCAGTAGATTGGTAAATTAATTTCAGCATTGTGTAGTCGGTCTTGTTTTTGTAGTTTCCAGGTTTAGTAAGAATTAAGCCTTTTAGAAAGAGATTTTAATTTAAACAGCGTAAAACATATTCTTCTCAAACATTAAACAATTTGTTTGTAACAAACTATAGCGACGATTTTTTTTATATTTAACATTTATTAGATTACATTTCTGTGTGAACAAAAGAGAGCTTAGTATATGTACGTAACCGGCACGAGATGGCGCGTGTTCAACATCAAATTGTAATTAAAACGAGATCAAACCTACATAACTGTACGCTGTCGAGATGTGACATTGTATTGATACGAGCGCAATATTGTTCCATCTGCTATTGTTAAGTAGAATGGACCAGCAAGGTTTGAACTAACACGCACACGTATGCACACACAGCACGCATACACACACACCTGCTATCCTAGACGAACACGTGTATTTATTGATGGCTAGTTACACGGCTACCGGCGCTCTCAAACGTAATTACTACAAGCTGCGGGCGATGCACATAACCGGCCGCTGCCAGGCGCATCTGGAGCCAAAGATATACCTTCAGGCTCAAAATTATACAGAGCGAATATTATCGCTGTACTTGAAAAACATAGCAAATATTATGGTTTCTTCTCCGGTACATTAATATCGCAACATATTTCGGACAAGACACCAGCGAGTTGCGGTGGTTGCCAGATACACACAAAGATAAGTACAGAAGGACGAAAAACCAAACTGAAATCTGAATACATCATTAACCAACACCCAAAGGAGAGAGGATTATTCGTCAACTTCTCAACTGATTTCTGTGGTTTTGTGATTCAAATGGTGTGGTGGGAGGCGATATCCATAGATGATACAATTTCATGGTATTTGGAAATCTTTTTTTATAAATCGTAGATATGTTAAAAGTTCCTGGAACAATTTCATTTATTTTGTTTTAGGGTATGCTTCTGCGATTGTCTAGCCTTAAATTATTTAGGCTCTGATTGTTATGTAAATAGTGGATGTAATTTGGATGCCTGCTTGGTCAGAGATCAAACCCTCTGGGCGGTAAACGCAGCAAAATTTCGGTCAACACGGTAGCGTTTTTGGGCGCACCCAATTAATATTAGATCTACAGAACATTGCAATGTATCCTGATATAAACAAAATAATTAATCGGAATAATTAGTTCAAACACTAATCATAACAAACGTTATTACTGGAAGGATATAGGATGTCGGACAGATGTAACGGGACGCCGCTGTCACATGCACCTTGCCGCGTAATGAGACATGCGGGCGGACCGGAACTATATAGAGTTCTTATTAAAAGTTTACATACATATAATAAATAATAATATAGATAGATTCTTAAAGAATTCATCCATAACAAAATTAAAAAGTACATTTACAAAATTAAATACTATATGCTGTATAACGGCTATCTTCTTTCTGTCATTTTCGCGTGACGGCGTGCGCGCGTTAGAATTTAACATTTTGTTCCTCTTCCACCCCTAATAAACGCCTAATAAAATATAATATAACTTCAAAAACCATACAACAATTTACTATAATATTTCATTTATACTTTGTATAGAATTCCATTTCCCAAATTTGTAGCGTTCATAACAGATGACGTATTCCAAGCAGTATTTCGATTTGAGCAACATTTAACGCGGTCAGCTCTTGAATAGGTCACCATGTGAAGATTTTCTCAAGCATTCTTCCCATGATCAATACTTTCTACTGTTTGTGCGAAGAATATTATTAATTTTTATAGCATATAAGTAGTAATCGTACAAGCAGTCGACTTGATGATAAGTGGTTACTACCGACCATGGACACTTCATTTACCACCCCAGTTAACCCGTGCACAACAGCGTTTTGTAGCGGTGTGCCTCCGGAGTTTAACCGTGAACTGTTCAACCAACTTTAATCAGTTAGGTAGGTAAGTTAATAGGAACTGTATCGAAAGCTTTTAAGGTAATTATATGTAGTAGTATTGGGGAGGTACCACCCACTTAAGTGCGACTTCAGATAGGGTTTCAGTCCTGATTGCTTCTAGATGTGGGTATGCTTGGTTTGCAGTGACTACTTAACATTAGGTGCCTTACATGCTCGTTTGGTAGTCTTCAAGCATAGAAAAAGGTTTATGAAATGGCTTCCGACAGACAATTTGCTACACCGAATGATGTGCACTAAATCGCACTGGAGCAGTATGATAGCATATTAGGATAGCGGTCAAGTATTCTACAGTTGGAGAGATTCGTGCCTATATTCTCGGCTGGCAAATAATCATATTTTCATAACGGCTGCATCCAAAACAATCAATGTAATTTTCCACTTGCGTTATCAAGTTATCGTTTAGAGATGTAAGCGTCACACACAACGCGCGTCGACAACTATGCAACTAGAGGCCACCGACTGAATGCTCTCTAGTATAGTAGTCGAGGGGCAGAATACATGCGACGATTATTGCATTTTCTTTCATTTAGTGACGCGTCCTGGATATTTATATATTCATTTGAAACTTTATTATAACTTAAGAAGTGGTACTAAAGGCGGACTTAATGCTAACGTATTCTCTGTCAATCTGTAGGCTAAGCGGAAAATATAGATGGCGGTATTACAATACAATGTAAAATAAAATAGGTTAAATAAAAAAAATCTATGTAACGAAATATACCGTGAACAACACCGTAAATATATTTATTACATATGTAATATATACACATTCGTATTTAGATATTTATTATAGTCAAATTAAATTATGTACAAACACATAAATTAAAGTATAAATTTCTGCAGGTTACCACAAAAAGTAGAATGTAAATAAGTATAGAAAGTATGTGTATATAGACGGATCTAAAATAAATAATATTTGTTAGCACAGAAATATATTACATAGACATCAAAATAGGTACCTGAAAATCGAATTACATAACCGTGCTCTTGGACTGTACTGTACTGTACTTGTACCTGCGGAGATGTCATAATAAATTGCACTCGAACCAACGCCACTCAACGCTATTGTTTGATGTCGGTTTTAATTTCTGCCTTTCAAAGCTAAAAGTGTAACCGGCACAAGGGTCTTTTAATTTAAACCCTTATGAACGACAGCGCCACTGCAGTCATCAACATCGCGGGCCCTCGCCGGCGCGCTGGCGGAGAGCTCGTTTAGTTCTCATGTTATTGGAGAGCGCTCGCGGAAATAATATTGGAATAGTGTTTCAATGGAATCGTAATGTTTTATGTTCAAATCAACATTTTATTTCCCTGAATACACTGGAGGCCACTTGTAAATTGTTATTAAAATATTTACCATCATGGACGAGAAGGTTGACCTCTAGAGGTGGAAGGTCGGGATTCGAATTCCAAGAACGCGTCTTTGACTTTTCGAGGTTATCAGCGTATTGGAAATATAATTATACGTTAATGGTCACTTGCTTTAACACCGTCAGGAAACCTACATGCATGATAATTTTCTGTCAATTTGTGTGAAGTCTCAGTAGAGGTCTGATCCGCATTTGGCCAGCCTTGACGAATACGGACAGTAGAGTTTCTACGAGACGACTACTTCTCATTCAGTGAGGAGACCCCGTACCCAGTGGAGGTGGTGTTCATTGGTTGATCGTAACGATGATATGGGCAAGTGTAGATATTGTAATGTAACTTACTTAAAATTAGTTTATCTGCAACTCCATATAAATATACGTGGGATTAAATTGCTTAAGCCATTGCTAAACATGCTCACATGATTAACTTACAGAACTACAGGTGACGCCAGTGGTAACTATGCGGTACGGTAACCTAGGAACACGTGGTGGAACCCTTAGTGGTCGGACTTCTAAGACGCCACTACGCCCGTTCCTGCCCAATAATCATGGTACTAATCATTTGTTGTTCTGATTTGAATGGTATGATAATGAAGGGACACATGCGCAAGGCGTTTAAACTTATGCCTCAGCAGTAGTAATGCATTTTAATCCTAAGAGTAGCATTGCATAGCTAACGAGATTTCAGGCCACCTGATAATCAAGCACAAGATGCCCAAATCTCACTCAAACAAGGCTGAAGTCCTATCTGTGATCGCACGCACCTACTCTTGAGGACCTAGCTGGTCGTCTAGCTGTAAGTGTACCCGACAACCATACCTCTCCAACCGAAACACGAGTGTTACTACACGATAGATTGTGAGGGCGGTGTTGGTACCTCACCGACCGACCACTATTTTCACGACGACCACCACGACCGCCACGACCTTCACGATCGACTATAGTTTTATCACCTATTAAACCTATGGCTGACCTTAAAACGCATAAATCCTATTTGGGGTTGATAACAGATTCCCGTGGGAGTCGTTGACATTATAACATCGGGTGGATTAAATGCTCAGTTATTGCTTGTGCGGTAGAAAAATCAATAAAATAAATTTTATCATGTATCGAACGCGATATATGATGGTAATTAAATATTATACAAACCACACGTCTGAGGAAAATTTTGTTTCGCGCTCGACAGTTTGTTTTACAACTTTGTGCAAGTGCGAAAATTGTTTATTTAACGTGGTTTTAATGTATAGAGGCTGTAGTGGTTTAAATAAGCTTTCATAAAAACAAAATCGGATGCAATTCATTTTGCGGGTCATTGCACCGTAAGTTGAAATACGAAATTTATTAACCGAAATGAATTTCCCAAATCGTATGTGTTTTATTTAATTATAACTTTTTCATTTTGAAACTATCCATTTAACCAGCATTCTGTTAAAATCTTTTTTTACTTTGTAGTAATTTTTAAGTTGGTTATATTTTATTTACAACTTTTATTTAGTAAATAAATAAATGGAATTATGTATTTTTTTCGACAGTACTAGTGTCGAATGAAGGAAATGCTAGTTTAATCGTAATATTCATATTAACTGTAAGCGTAAATTCAAAACTGTAAAAAGGAATTGAATTATTTTTACTCGGATGCGTGCGTACGTTGCCTTATCCCAACCACCTTTTCAAATTAAGAGAGCACTTCCTTCAACATAATATCGCGGTTGAAATAATTTTCATAACATTCCGCACTGAATAAATCCAGTACTCTCGAAGAATAGTTGTGCGTAAACAGTATACGCATAATTATATAGCGAGATAACGGTCCGTAATTAGTCCGGCAGCTAATGAATCAGGGTCGCTAATGAAAGCGCTTAGCTTTAGCTGTGCAGAATTGCGGCAAATTCAATTACACTCAATAATTCAATGGATGTTTTGCGTTTGAACGGTGGCCGCTTACGAGCGATTGACGTCGTCGGCATTTTATTTCATATTTCTAACTGGCACTGCCCTGCATGGTATTTTTTTTCTAATTATCCACAATCTTTTCACTCTTTGCAATATTCTTTGTTGTTACATGAAGGTCCCTGTAATGAATTTAGATAAGATTTAGGTATATATTACAAGTAAAAACTGCAGGTTAAAAATATATACCTACTGGTGGTGTGCTCCCTCCTTGGTGACTGGGTTACCTCACGACACACTTTCAACACACACATACACAAACGCACGCACGCATGAATATTAATATTGTTTATACTTTTAATTAAAATTACTTGCACATTGACTCTAAAGTTTGCTTTACGTTCATAATAAAACAATTAGTACAAGCTACCACTAATTGCATTAGCACCAAACAAAGCCATCACTAACCTTTACTCGCCGCCCAACTCTCGATAAACTGAAGTGTTAACGCGCTCGAAGGACAATGATAAGTCCCGAGCGCCGAGCGACTCGTTCAAAGTTCCAGCAACTTTTATCTCACATTTCAATATCTAGTTAGAGAGTGTTCAATCGATTTCCAGAAATCAACCTTATCATTATTAACTATTGGTAGCATGTACTATTGTACAAGTGGTCCAATAGGAAATCCGTTATCGGGTACATTTTCCCTTTCGGTCTTCAGTCCTACCGTTAAAGCCATAATCCACCACGCTTATCAAGTTCGTGTTAATAAACGCTTTCCCTAAGGGTGGTGGTGGTGGTGGTTCATAGTTTTGTTCGGGAGGCATCGCTGCCATATCTATTTCTGTCTTATAACAGCACTGTCAAACGATGTTGTATTCTAATTTGAAGAGTGTGGCAATGGGGAGATACTTACATTAGGCAGTCCAATTTAATCCTCAAAGGTAGCGACGCGTCTGGAGGCAACCTCAGGCAGGACTTCCGCCCTGTTTGTGGTTTATTACAGATATCCGTGGGCGGCAGTGAACATTTGCGATTGAGTGGACTGTATGCTCGTTTGCTACTAGTATGTTATAAGAAAAAGAGTACTCTCAAGCACGTAGGTTTGTTAATGATATGTTCCTTTGCCATTAAATAATGTGAGAAACAAAACCTAACAGACCCATGCACTTATAAACGCCCGTTAAGTTATACTTTTTGGCGTAATAATAAGTTAATGTTTTTAGACATTAAAATTAATTTTATCCGAGTTAAACAACAAACGACATCAAATACTTCGAATATGAACTTAAAATAACTAACATTTAAAAAATATGTATAATTAAATTCAATCAAATTAAGCTGGAGTAGTATATATGCGTTCCTCGCGAACTACTTGAATAACTATAGACCGTAAAGAAAATAATAATTATAATAAAAATATTTGACAGAAGTCATACTCGCTAATTGGCAGAGAGAATGTTAAAGACCAACATAAGTTCCATTCAATTTAAAAATAAGAGGATATGAATCTTGACGTGATTTCCGAATCATGGTGCGCGCGCATTGTAAAATTTCACTATCATCATTTTTTCATAACGCGCCAAAAGAAGTATAAGTTTAAAGATACGTCATCTGACCTCGGACCAGTGCGAACGACTGTACAGTTCTCAGCTCCCGATAAACTGTTTAGCGCACAAGAAACAGTCGCAAAGTTCCCGCGCCCCGAGCCACTCGCAAGAGTTTATCCAAGTTACTTACCTTTTGTTCCTTCGACTAATTGGGCAACAAAAATAATTTCTTATGAGGCTGACAATACAAAAAATAGGGTGTAATATTGATTTTTTGTACATGGTACATTAAATTTATTACAAATATATAATATACCTCAAATACCTTTTTATGCCGTGCACTGATACACATATTTTATTACAATGTACCGGATGATAAGTGGTCATGATCGTCCATGGACATTTATAATCAAAGACCAAACAGAACCCTACCTAAGGTCAGATACAGATAGATAGTTACTCCTAAGAACTAAGATGATTGCCTCGTGTAAGTGGGTCTCCCGTACCACATCCTCCAAACTAGGTCAGTGTAGCCTTCAACACTGTTATTATAATGTAGAAATAGAGAAGGCGGTTCCTCCGCAGTCTACACCTCACAAGAGATGCTGCCTTTAAACCTTTTTATATTTCGTACCTACGCATAGATTAACAAAATTAAAACGGTTTCTATGCTTTAGAAAACGTGCAAATAACTATAATAAATGACGAAGATGGTATTTTTTAAAATTCGCAAGCAACACTACATTTTAATTCGTAACGTCATTTTTAACGACACAGTGGCATATATATAACAGATATACGGAGCCACTATAGGCGTGAATAATTGATTGATGAAACGAAATATCGAATGAATAAACGAGCAAACAGTTCGTCTGAATACGATATGTGTTCAAACCATGTCAATTTCCTGGTTGACGTATAAAGTAAATGTTTATTTAGTTCTGACACCATTTAGGTAGTTACTTGTTAATTAGTGAAAGTTTTTCTAGTCTCACGAAAATATGTAAATAGCGCTTCTTCTTTAAATATGTATTTTGTAAGTGTTTTTTTAATACAAGTATTATTTATTTTCATGATTGTGTAAATAAAATGATTTAGTATTATTAACTAAAACAATGCAATAATATTTTTTTATGTTACAAGAGTAGCAAGCGAGCGTGCAACCTACCTGGTGTGAAGCGGTCACTGCAGACCATAGACACCACACATTTGACCTCATGACACGCACACATAACACACATTTGTCATCAAACAGCGCAAAAATCAAATCTCAGGACGTACGTAAATGTGTCACAACTTCTGAGGAGTAAGATGGCCGCCTCGCTTGTCAGAGTACCGGACAATCGAGTTCTATAATTTACATTACTATTTATGATCATGGGACTCGTCTGCCATACTCTGGTTTGAAAAGAAATATTATATAAATGTATAGTATGTTAAATCATAACATATATGACTTATGTTATGTGTATTCGTGTTTTCTCTTTTGTTGTTATTTTATACATAACAGAATTGTTGCAAACCTACAAATAATGTATGAATATTGTGAAAATTACAGAAACAAAATTAGGTTCAGTTTCATAACAGTAACTGCAAGTGATTTAACAGTCAAAATATTCGATCAAGTGAGTTAAGTTTCTTCTGGAGTATAACAACAGTTTAAAATATTTCGTACAAGAAGGGGGAAGTACACAAGGAAAGAAACAAAAAGTTCATTGTAGCCTAAATAACGTAGTTTAAAAATTAATCAGTTCATTAACTTCCCATTTCTAAAATTTTAAACAAGTTAACGACATCATTTGTACTAAATACAAAATCCATTATTTATATTTCAAAACTCGATTCCTATTCATGACCGCCGAGCATGAGCTTTATGCGCGAATCCAGCGCAAATAATATTACCAATAACGGCGATTCGCAACATAAACGCTAATGGCTTAACGAGACGCAAACTCATTAACTTGATTGTATTTGCTTTTGAAGGTTTAATTTCATGTACTTAGTGAAGCGGAAGCGCATATAATTATTACTATTCAGCAAAATTACAATACAACAATACCTTCTATATTGTGTGATTGTATTGTCGGAGTTAAGAATACATGTAAGTGTGGGCATGAACTCTTTGTGGATCGACTTTGAAGGTAACGTCGCCACAACCACTCCTGTTTTATCAGAAGTGTTATGCCCTACTGTGTTCTAGTTTAAAGGGTGCGGTAAGGTAGATACACTTAAATGAGGCGTTCCAACTTAATCAGCAGGGTTAGCAACGCATGTATGGAAAAATTCAAGGAAGAGTTCAGGTATTTGGAGTTGACTTAATCTGCAAAACAAATCAGCACTTGTCCTTGAATGCCATTCGATTTTTCACAAACTTGTACAAAACACGTAATTGATATTTGTGGGGTACCAAATAAATATTTTATAATAATACATAATGCATTTACACAAGAGGTTTTATCGCTAAATGACGATCGCTACCAGTTAACTAGCGTAGAAGTTATGAGACAGAGACAAAAAGAAAGAGAAAGGAGAAGGGGTCGTGATGAGATCATGATGCGACATGAAGAGAGATGATGGCAAAATATATGATCTAAACATATGTAACCAGGCATATTACATGTGGTTTTCATTCTTATAATTACAAAACTACAATAGACGTTCTAAATTAAGCAGAAATTGAGCAGAATATAGTCGATTGGATTGACGAGACTGTGTTTAACAAAAATTAATGAGTACGAACTGAATAATAATTTCATCACCAGCCCACTGCTCAGCACGGGTCACCTCTCAGAACGAAAAGGGTTAGGCCAGGGTACACCAGGCTGGCCGAGGCGGATTGAAAGTTGTGAAATAATAATTGAATTTTTGGCAATTACTCACACCACTTTATCATACATTATCACACGTAATGCAAATAGAACAATGGCTGTGTCCTGCGCCCCAATTAACTAATAGGCCCATTTACAAAGGACGGCGCTTGCCTCTGTGGGACGCCAATCAAAGGGAAACCGTAATGCGAAGTCCCGCATTCACAACTTCCGGAGAAACCCTACAGCACCATAGTGCAGAGTACATGGTGAAATTTGGGAAATTTATTCTTCACTACTTTTTACTTGCAACTTTGTTTGCATATAATTAGAGAAAACCTTGTGAAATGATTTCTGAATACATCTGGATTACAATAACTTCCTTAATGGTGGAACCTATTACGACAAGTTCAACTAAGTCCTCTCGATAGTGGATTTTGATCAGAACCATAGTAATAGTAATAAATGTATAGTAATAAAATATAATAGTAGTAGTTAATACTAACAAATCTATAATAAATAGTTTAGTATAAAATAGTGTAAAAGTAATAGTTGAAAACATAAGAATGTACAATAATCGATCGATTAAAAAAACGTAACAGGATGTCTCAGCTCTTGCTACACACGATTGAGCCCCCCTCTACTTCCAACATTAATTTTACTTAATTGTGTTGCCGGAGTGGCTCTATCAACGCACTCCAGTCTTGCAATTATTGTATGAATGTATAAGAGAAAGAAATTTAATATGTTAATGAATTTAATAAAACAAAATAAACAAAAGAAAGTAGTAAGAAATAAAATAAAAAATAATAATATGTGTGGATGCGTATTTGTGCGTGCTCTAGGTATGATTCAATTGTATGTGGCAAGTTTCCTTTTCAGTAACGATTTGCAAATAGTACTGTTAGTAGTATTCTTAGTAAAATCAAAAAATATTTATATACTCTTGATCTCAAACTTTTCACTTCTAAGATAATCAAATTCAAATTCAATTAGAAAGTGCGAAAATTTATTTAATTATTCCCCTACGTAATGTGCATTACACACGAGTCATCTTCAGTTTTCTAAAGGATTTTAGTTGTAATAATTTAGGATACGTATCGTACCGCACCTGCCCACAATTTATAGAAAGTATTAAAACTTATCTGTTCGGCGATCGGAAATAATTTATCTCGGAAACTATAACATTTTTAGCGATAAATTTTCATTTAAATTGAATGTATTTAGAATAACAATATTTTAGTTAATTGTGTGAATTTTTACGTTAGAAAAATAGCAAACTGCGGTACAGGTCACCTGGTTTTAAGTAGCCACTGCAATCCATCGATATCTACATTTAACCTCAAACAGAAGTGAAGTCCTATCTGAAGTCGTACGTAGATGTGTAACACTCTTGAGGATTAAACTACAAAAATTGCTTCACGCCGAATTAGGGGTGCAGTAGTTGGATGTATCTGCCTGGTCGAGTTAGAGTTCTACTATCTTAGATAGATCTGATCTGAACAGACTAACTCCCAAAGGTGCTATTTAGCGTAATAAAATCATGCAACAATTATAATGAAAAAATTAAAAAGTCTAAAAAATTAGCAACGCCTTCTATTTAGTTAGTCAATTTGTTATGTTGCGTTTTCATATATAAAATTTTTTCGAATCATATTTACAGTTTAGGGTTTAAATTAAAAATATATTATTAGTTGTGAAATTTGCTTGTTAAATAATTATTAAGATGTAACAAGGATTAAATTTAAAGCAATCTTATGTTTCGACGTATTTAATATTAGACCCGGCATCCATTTCATTAATGCCCTGAAAGCATAAATTAGTTCACACATAGCGAATTTGGGGAACAGAGGTACTAGGGTATGAGGGCATCAGAGGCAATGCAGCGCTGTACACGTCATGTCGCGTCATCGATCCGCTGCCGACCAATTATTCACGAGCTATAGTTGTATGTATTATTGAGGTGGCCATGGAGTTTAGAAAACTGGGATACAATATTATTATGTAATTTATGTTGTTATATTTTTTAATTAGAGAACTATAGTTAAACACTCTCTTGAAACGATTGCCTTGAATACCCTTTTAGTAGTCTTCCATTAAAATGATTAATATATATTGCATTGACGGTAACGACCTTGAAATATATATTTTTTTGTAATTTTCATTTCCACTCCAACTTACTCTTGAAAAAATAGATATTTGATTTCTGGCGATACCATATTTTATAATCCATAAAATATTATTTTACTCAACATCAATATGTATTTAAACAGTGCCACTGTTCTTAAGGCCCATTAATTAGGAGCTGTTCATTTAAATCCGGCCAGGACTCCGTTAGGGGCCATTAGTCAACTATTACGCAACTCACGCCCAACTGTTTAACGATGTTGGCTGGAACGGCCCAAACTAACTGTTATGTATTGGGGTGTAATATGTTTGATTAACTAACAACTTATTATTATGAACACCGATTCCGTTAAAATTAACTGACTACACTGACACTCCTCTAACGCATCAGGTTCACCTGTGACGTTAGATATAAGGTTATTCGAATAATTACAAAAAACAGATATTTTATGTATCTAATGCAAATACCAGAGATATGGAATACGCCTGATATCATGTGCTCATTGCTATCCATGGATAGCTGTATATAACTCGACATAGAACAGGAAACTTACCTGACATCGATCATACTTGTGCTACCGCTTATGAGAATTATGATGGAACGCCTTAAAACAGTTAATCTGCCTTACTACACCTTACAACCCAGAACAAAGTAGCGCTGTACGATATAAGATAAGGGTACATGTTATTTTAAATGGTTTCATTTTTGACGGAATCGAATACTGATATTCTGATAATAGATAATAATAAACTTATTATGCTCATTTATATATTATATGTCCGGTGATGTTGTCAAATTGTAAAGATCCTAAAAAACTGTCCAGTAAAATATGTTATTTTATTTATCATCTAACTTGTACCTGTACATGACCGCCTGAAGAAAATTATATTAGTAGTTTACTACAACTTACTACGCTGCGGCGCCCACGGTGCCATGCGTAGGGATTACTATTCTTAGGTATCTCCTCATTACACGGACATAAATTCAAGACAAGACTGACTGTTGTTAACGTGTTCTTTATGTGGGTGTCAAAAGATAAGGTTTTATAAGCATTTGACTGCATATTTTGTTCCACATCCCAGATTTCAACATGGTCACTCTACACGCAGTTTGGGCGCCTCGTATCCCTACATGTAGGCGCGCTCCGAACATGATAGCGCTCACTGCAATGCATTTATTGTATTGTTCTCGATATTGTAAAATCTGCAGCTGAAACTCTTTGTTACGACACAGCAATTTTAATCGAAACTTTATAGCATTTTTGCGCGAAAAATATTCGTTAGGAGTAAATATCAAGGGTGTCAACATTTAACTTTGCTTCTGATGTTAACCCAAAAGTTCGTATTTACTACTAACGTAATTAGGCACATCATTCTAAAATTCAAATAATTCTAAAATATTCTTCAAGTGATAATACATTAATCTTACACAAAACATGTAATTTTATTTATTCCATTATTCATTAAACAAAAGACGCAAACTAAGCACAAAGTGAACTCCTTAAACTCTTTAAAACTCAATATTTGAGCTAAATAAACATACTCGAACCTTGGAACCCGAGATATCTGCTTTTACGATCAATTTTAGGACTGCTGTAGGCTTTTACCAGTTCGTAAAACTAATGTCAGCGAACTACAGCCTCTATCAAAGCTACCCTTTGACTAGTGGCGCGGGAAATTGGCATTGCTTACGTTTAATCGAAATCATTCCGGTTCGATTCGCACTGCGTAACGTGAACGTTAAATACGTGTCAACGGATCAGCCTCGGGGTCTCTCCGCATGTGGCGGCGCGGCATCGGCTTGGACCGGTCAGCAAATCTGGGCACACTGCCGTATCAGCCCGGTTATGATAAAAGTTATATATATGCAGTATATTATATAACAAAACTATTTTAGCCATTTCGAGCTACTTTCGACTCCATACAAGTAAAAAATTCAACCACGTACAATTTTGCATGTGTAATGTAATCCATTGCCAAAACTTGCCAAGTTATAAATTTAATGGTAAAGATCGCAATGAGTCTTCTCCTGAGTCAATTGAAGAAAGTTGTATAACTTAAGGAATTGCTATAGAACTTGGCACCCTTTTAAGTTTCAACTATTTTAGCGGCCAAGTAGACCAACCCGAAGGTTGTTTTTACCGAACTTGGCCTAATTTTTATATTTGTATTTTTTGTATAAATCTTTATAACTATGACGTGAAAGTGTGAACGACATCGTTTGCACCTCTCGAAACGAACGATGCTACACAACACGAATGTCGACAAGTGTGGGGAGACCCTAACACGATAATTTCATACCGCTGAAGTATTTCCTATTCGTGGGCTGGTTTTACAGAAATACTATGTCCAACTTGAAATGCGGTTTTGTATAAGTATGTATACATATGCAAAATAATAAAATGAGAACCATTTTACGGCTCTTAAACACACATTCAATTATCCGTACAAAGTAGGTAGGATAGCTGTATCTAAGAGCTACTGCGAGCAAGTCTGTTCTAAAGTTTCTAAGTATGGGCTAACGATAGATAACTAGTTACATATGTGTTATTGCTTACATAACTGCTATCACTACATAATAGGTGGTAGAACAATCGTTCGTCTGGGGAAGTACCACCGCTGCCCTCATAATCTGCCGTGAAGCAGTTGTTGTGT
>DWKL01001126.1:0-15505 GCA_018249415.1 Phareas burnsi | reverse complement strand
CTATGCTTTTACCACAATACCTAAGTATATAATTTATTGATTATTGAGGCAACTACGTACATAAGAGTCATAATACTACATAATCATACACAAAACTAAATATATGTTTTACTTAAATTTCAAGTACACTATGACAATCACAGAAAAGAATCGAATAAAAAGCGAAAACACGATGAAGAGTAAAAAAAACAATGTGCTTACCACAAGATCAGGCGACGAGATAGTCTTACCAGTTGAACTATTGGGAATTTCTTCCCATTAGTCTTACTAGAAAAATCAACGGGAATTTTTAATAAAATTTATTCCCAGAAGACTTACCAATAATACTAATTCATAAGAATCTTTAAAATCTGGTGGGACTTAATAACAATAAAAGACTTACATTATAAGTTTAAAATTACAGACCCAAGATGAAGCGTCTTTGAGACCAAGAACTGATCACATAATTTTTATCTTTAATATTTGATTAAACTACATAAGAATACAAATTCGTAATAAAACTACTATTAATAAAAGCGTGCGCAGATCGTCGTCGCTTCTTAAGGAATGGTTTTTTAGCATCGAAGAAGTAAATAAATAAAAACAAGTAAATGCGGAGATATTTTAGACTTCGATTGATTTTTTTCTAGATTGTCTATCAAACAATTAGATTGACATTGTATACATTTATTGGTGCATTGTTTTGATAACCTGCGTGTAGCAGTGGTATTCATACCAGTCTGACCCGTAGAGGGTTTGATTCCTGGCCGGACAAAAGTCTAAATAATGAATTTAGATATGTGATTTGGGTTTGAGTGCTTGTGTACTTATCTTTCTATGTGTATGGCAGTAACGACGCAGGGATCTTAATGGAGGATTTTTGTGCAGAAAGCGTAAAGCGCATTCTGACAGAGTAAAACTAATGTGACAAAAATAAGACTAACGAAGTCTTACTATCGAGTCTATTAAGAGAGAATTTATAATAGTTCAACTAGTAAGACTATGCAGTAACACAACTGAAAATAGGCCCATATTTTAAATGAAGTATCAATTTATTTTTCCACATATTTTTTAAGACACGGAATAGATACCTTGTGTACATCTACTGTCTCATTGAGGGGCAAATCGAGCCAGCTTTGTTCGAGGCATGATTTTCATACATTTGTTGTTAACGCATTTCTCATCGTTCGTCGTCCGACACTTGGTACAACTTCCTCGTGGACGTTAGAGTAGCACCGATTGTTATTAAAATGAAATATAGACTATTTTAGTTAAATATTTTTTTTACTCGTATTACAGTGATCTCACTAATAAAGGGGTCTAAAAATGAAGCTTATGGCTCATGTTTTATCATTTGACCATTATTTAATCCCTACTTCAATTCTGTTTTACCAATGATATGCTCGAAGTAATCACCTGAAGGTAACTAATGTTTATTGGGAGAAATAATTGCGTGCTCTGAAGAATCAGAGCACGCGTCCTCATACCAAATACAGAAGTATTTGGTATGAGGATGTAAATTCAAAATATTTAACAGTTGCAATAAAGTAGTTAACGCCCAAGGAGCTGCTAAGTATAGTTTGATAGATAGTTAATAGACTAAATCTTGCCTAAACGTAAGTTTTGCCTGATATGCCCTGGCCTGTCCAAACATTCAATTATCCTCTCCCTCCTCCTCCTCCTCCCTTATCCTCCAAACATTAGATTATCCTAAGATAGGCACCGACCTTCACCAACAAGCCCATAGTCACGCCAATGTAATTTCTTACCTATTTATTTGCGTTTTATTCGACTCTGTGATCATATACTTTGCACTAACAATGTCATACTTAAATTTTTTATAAATGACGTGCAATATCAATATTAAAAGAAGATCATAAATACATATACTCCTTTTATCCTTCTATCAAAACCTTGATATTGAGATTAACTTACGATTTCAGTTTTTCCAGATATTTGTGAGAACTCCTTTTGTGAATCTAATATTTGTTGAACCAAGTGGCTGTTTTGATTACTAACGAAACTATTATGTTCTTGGTTATCCAACATTCCGTGTAATTCTTCCGTTGTGCGGTTTTCAATGACAGTACTAGTATCTTCCTCCTGAAAAATTAAATTTCGTTTACTTTTTTAATATGTCGTAGTATAATATTTCATAAGCGAATGTTAATATACTAGCCTCTTCATGTAACGTATTCTCACTAATAATGTTGACTTTGCCTACAATAATATTTTCAGTGTCATTCATTATATTATCACTTTTCTCTCTAAGTCGTGGTGCTCCTGGTCTTGAGGAAGACGGTCTCACGCTAGGTGGTCTAATTATAGTTGAACTATTTATATCCCTTTTATCGCTGGTAGCTATGATTGGAAGTTGATTTTCTTCCGAATCCTCCTTGAATACTTCGGTCCCACCAGTGTTTGTACCATTAATTTTATTTTCATCAGCATCAATTTTCATTTCATTTTCATCGGCATTTATTATAAGATCACCCACACTATTTTGTTCTTTATTTATTTCTACGCGTATTTTATCAATATTTTCATCTTTTGATGTAGATTTGTCAGCTGAATTTGGTTTTGAATTACTTTCCTTGATTTCCGACTCTTGATTTTCTTGATTATTCATTGTATTATTAAGCGAATCTTCTTGTGAATTTATTTGTGATGGTAAACGATTTTCATTGGAACTCGATTTTATATCGATTGAAATAGGATCTTCGTTAACTAATATTTTGTTTTGTTTATTACTTTCATTAAGCAATGATTTTTTTCGTTCATTATATTCAGTTGCATTATTCGAACTTGAATTTTTGTTGACTGATATTTTATTTTTATCACCGACTGTATAATTTTGTTTACTGTCTTTATTTGGTTTTTCTGGGAGCTTTTTAATGGATATCTTAGATAAAGTTTTCTTGGGAGGTGATTCTTTCTTATGTATAGTACTTTCTTTTTGTTTAATCTTACTGAGAGTTTGCCCATCTTTCTCGTTGGTTACCAATTTTTCACTACTTTTAGAAGTTAACTTTTTCGAATCTCTTTTTACGGGCTTTGCTGATTCTTTAATTTTATTTTCATTATTCGAAGGTATTTTTACACCCAATTTAAATTGTTTCACTGCTTCGTCTGATGACAGGTTTTTGTCTAACGCCAATGCAATGCATTGCAATAATTCATTCGTTTTTGTAGCTTCTTGACCGGCAACTATTTTTGATGGTTTCACTGACAGGGCTTGGTTTGTTGTTAAACCTGTTAGAAAGAGTCTTCTGTGATTTTTATTAACACTATTTTAATTATTTATTAAGCCTCTTTCTTATTCGTACATTTCGATTACATTTTCGACTTCATAACATCTTACGCAAGTGAATGATTTATATAACACTTAACAATTTTATTATTCAGCCTATAGTAATATCTGGAATGTATTTTATACATTTTTAATTAACTTTTATACTTACTTACGACTGATATGACTTTGTTGAGAAATAATATTTTACTTTCTCGATCTTTCACATTATCAGAGATTAGTTCCGTTTCTTCGAACAAACCATTGAAAAATCCTTTATTCTTTAGTACCTATAATAAATTGAAATGTACATCAGCCGAAATTATTTAAATAATAGGTGGATATATTCTAAATAGTATGTTTGTGACCGAAAAATTGGTAGAAAATTATAAATTGGAATGTATATAGACAAGAATATTTTAAAAAGGGCAAAAGTCTACCTAAAGCCTATCACAAGTGGAATGTTATTCTTAAGGATTGAATTATATACTCATGTATGTATGGCTGGGCGTATTAAAAATTAATTACCTCTTGCTTTAACGGTGTAGGAAAACATTTTGAGGAAACCTACACAACTGAGAGTTTTTCATAAAGTTTTCGAAGGTGTGTGAACTCTACTAATCCACACTTGGCCAGAGCGGTGGACTATGGCCTGATTTTTTTCATTTTGAGAAGGTACCCGAGCCCAGCAGTGGGGCATTAATAGATTGTTGATGATAATAATGTATGACTGCCTTGCCATACTCGTTAAACCGAATAGTTCTTACGTTGGTAAGGCCGTAGTCAAACCACATACTTTTACCACTATCACCGATATATACCGATATATATATTTTAATCAATACTTACCGATGTTACAATGTCATGCAAGAATCTGAAGGGCGGCTTTCTTAATAATTTATCACTCAAAGGAGGACGCTTTACATACTTTCCCAAAGATATTTGCGTAGCTTTTATAACATTTGGATCTATTTCGTCTTCCATTGCTCATAATTTATACGGTTATTATAGAATCCTGTTAAAATCACACCAAATTACATGTGGTACAACGTCGCTTAACATTTTGTTTAAATGTCGTAGTCTCACTCAGTTATGGTATCTATGTAGTATGGGAAATTGATAATTGGTCGTATTCTATTATAGCCAGTTGCTATAAAAACTGGGCAATTTTGTATCACATCTGATGAATGTTATTTATTTTATATTTAATTATGATTTATAAATAATACCTTACCTAAAATTTAATGAAAATGCTAAGGTTTTAGTCATTATACAGAAAGTTTATTTATTTTTCTGTGTTGCGGAGCTTAGGGATTGTCTAATGCAACGTATTTTACAATTCGGCTGCGACAAATAATTATTATGGTCTACTGCGATTGACACGTTGTTTGTTTACTACGCTGTTTCCATAGCAACAAAATATGCTTGGCAATTTTACTGATAATATATTTTTTAACGTAAGGCATAGGATTTTGGCCTGTTTCTATATTAGTCTACATAAGGCCTTGTGGTATTAGTCAAACATTATCAATTGCGGCTGGTAAAAATCACCGATGCCAAAGCAGGGCAAATAAAAAAAGGAAGTGACACCAGAACAAAATAGTAAATTAAAAACGGGTTCTTTGCAATGGATTCGATTATTTGCTAATAAATCAATGTCTTGGGCGGTTTAATTTCATTTTTTTTAATCACAACTTGCTCTTTGAATCCAGACTGTTGATTTAGTCTTAAATTTCTTTATTAGTTAAATATCTTAAAATAGTACTTGTGAACATGCTGAAAAAACCGATTTACGAATCGATTGAAAGATCGGTTAATCCGGAATCAATGGACAAAAAAATAAAATAAATTCGATATTATAATTGTATTTATTATTGAACTATAAATAATCCCTCTCCGATGCTATTATAAACGATCATTCCTATTCTAATAATGACTAAACAAATACGAACATTTTTCTTTTGTATCTAGTAAAACACCTTTTTATTTAGGTTTGTAGATTAATTTATTTTAACAAAAACCTTTGATAATTTACTTAAATCAGAACTTAAAAATACGCAGTTTTTACATACTATAAGAAATCAGCCTAAGATTACAACGTTAAAGTAAATTAAAATTATTCCAAATTAAATATAGAGAACACACAAATTACGATGTGATAACGATATAACGGTGAATATTACGAGTCGCATGTATACGGTACAATACGAGAACTTAACAATAGTGACAACTGCATATAATTTTAGTTGAGTGTAGATAATATTTAATTACCTCATTATTTTAATTATTAAATCGATTCATTCATAAGTTGGATTAAAAAATCGATTTCGACTAAGCGATCTCAGAACAAATGCATCCCTACATCACATACGCCATATTGTTGTCGTAATCAAAATCATAAAAACCAGCGCCTGGGTAAAAGTAATATCAAACTTTGCATTCTCTTTAATTTCTTCGAGGTACACATAAGCAAGGAGCATTTATCCAAATGTACAATTTTTAATTTTAGAATGCCGCTAAAACGTAAAAAACGAGGTCGCCCACCAAAATCTAAAGTCTATGTTAAGAAACAAAAAACACGGACGGACTCGAATATTTCTTGTGAAATATGCTCAAGAAAATTTATCTCTAAACTATCATTAATGCGCCATAAAAGGTGTCACAAAGTGGGCAAATCCGTGGAAATCTTAGCCGGTTCCATTTTAAAGGTACAATATATGATATATGTATTACAGAACAAAAAAAGTCAAGCAAAATATTGTGTGATTAGGCAAGTGACAAGCTCACTGGCAATATAATGTATACAAACTCTGCCCTGAATATTTGTAGAAATAGGCACGACCAGGCGCTAATTTGCTTGATTGCTTTTAAAATTTTCATTTCCCTTTAATTCTATAATTTGGTTAATTTTGTATTTCTATTTATTTCCAGGCTGAATACTGTTGCAGTAAATGTAATAAAAAGTTTAGATTCAAAGTTAGCTATGAGTTACATCTCAAGAATGATCATGCTAGTGGTCCAGGGAGTGTGGCCTGTGATCAATGTCCAGTCCGTTGCCCAAATAAGGATATACTTAAGGATCACATAGTTAAAGTTCATGAAAGAACAATATATGAATGTGAGCATTGCAAAAAGAAATTTGTGAGACGATCTCATGTCATACGTCATATGTCACAGAGAGGATGTGATGGAAAAGGAGTATCTTTATTTCATTGTGAAGTAAGTATAGTTAAATATTTTAATAGTTTAATTATATTATAATTGTCTTAAACATGGGTAAACCTACATGCCTGAGAATTCTCCATAAAATTCTTAAAGATGTGTCTACACTTGGGCTGCATGCTGAATTATGACCTGAGCATTCTCATTCTGAAAGGTAATGCGTGCTCAGTAGAGGATCAATAATGGGTTGATAATGATGATGAATCTTATAATTATATAATTCGAAAGTTATAATTGTTTCTATAATGGGGACTATTATATCCATTTATGATATATTTTTATTAAGTGGTAAACTAATCGTTTGCCTGACAGTACCCAAAGCTAGATGCTAATTATTAGCCTCTGAATATTTTTACTGCACATCCTAGTCTTAATGTTGTTATGTTGAATGTTGTTTGAATTGAAGTAAGAAATAGAATGGAATTGAAAACTGGAAAAATATGTTCATCATTGGTCTCTGTTACTTATCACTGCAAAGTCTGCTTAACTCAGTTAAAAGTTACAAATTTACACTCTTGTCATAGTACAATTGTTTTTCTAACAGACTCAAACTGAATTATGAAAATCCCTGTTATTAATTTTTGTATTTTTTAAGTTTAAATCCTAAGTTATCCTCACTTAGTTAAGTGATGAAAAGCATGTAAGTTTTTTGTATTCTCAACAGATTTGCTCATCAACATTTACCAGAAAAGACAACCTTATAGTTCATCTCCGATTACAACACATTAGAAAAAGTGCTTTTGTTTGTAAGCACTGTGCATATCACACTCAAAGTTTTTCCAGGTTAATTGTTCACTTTCAAAGGTACCACTCAGGTAAGCATCATAATGTACAATTATGAATTGATAATGTTTGGACAGGAAAACTTGCAAATTTGCATGTCATTTATTTTCATACAGGTATTTCAATTAAAAATTTTGAATATATATTGATTAATTTATCAAATGATATATTGAATTGATTTGATTGATCATTTATTTGGATTTCTTTATTTTGTAAACAAATAATATTCTGGGTTTATGGGGATGGCTACAAAATTATGGATAAAGTTGATTTGTAAAAAGATGTATATACACAAAAATACTGGATGCTTGATCCACTTTTCATAGCAAATCATCTTATAGCAATGGTAATTCATTGACGTTGAAAAATATACAGCCTAAATTTAAAAAATACATCAAATTTATTTACCTAAAAACTTTTAGAGACGCCCAATCAGTATACATGTGATCATTGTGGAAAAGTTACAAGGTCAAGAACTGCCATGGCAAAGCATTTAGAAATACATGGAGAGAAAAAATTTGAATGCAGTGTGGTAAGTGCAATGTAATATTTGATATATTGTGAAAATTCAGTTCTGTATAAAGCTGATCTCAGGTCATCTCACTTGATGTGGTGATGTGGGAGTTATATGTCTTTATAAAAGTATTAATCTATTTGTTTTTTATTGCCTCATGGAAGTATGTTTGGTAAGTTCTTGAGACTAAAAAGTTTTTATCTTAAAATTATTAGATTTGGACTGTCTTCACTGGCTTGTACATATCCAAAACAAAGTAGTTTTCATTACATTAGAATGGTTAAAGGTGATAAGCCATAAAGTTATATGTATGTTTATTTCATTGTAAACCCCTTCTGTTTCTGTCAATGTATTTTATATCATAACATCCAAAAAAAGTACAGTAGTATATTACTATACATAATTTAGTATATTTATTAATAAAAATTGTTCCCCAGACCACCAAAATGAATCACAGTCATTGGCACTGTTACAAGAATGGTTGTACCTCATACAAAAAATTGAAGAACAATAGCCCACAACCATTATGATCAAGGAGAAAAAACGCTTCATACACCCATAGCCTTACACTAGGTTTTCCTGTGTTATGGGTGCCATACATACAAACCCTAGCAGACACACCCAGACCCAGATCCGAAATCTAAATTCACCATTTAGATGTCTGTCTTGCCGGGAATCGAACTCGGAACCCTTTGCGTCTCAGACCGGTATGGTGACCACAGTGCCACGCGGAGTAGGAGAAGAAACTAATGTAGTGTAAAGTGTAATAATAAATTTTTATACAGTGTGGATACTGCACCTACACAATTGAAGTGATGCGGCGGCATGTGTTCACACACGTAGCTGAGAAGCCACACAAATGCAAGCTGTGCAATCGCTCCTACATCCAGCGCGTGCAGCTCCAACGCCACATGGAAAAGCATGCCGACACCACTTGCAACGAGTGTGGCGCTACCTTCAAGTCTAAGGCAAAGTATGTTTTGCTTAATCAATGGAGATTCCTGCTTTACCCTATTATCATGCTCATTGCGGAAGAATAATTCAAGAGCAACTTATGAAACTGCTCCAACATCCATATATTTATTAAGTATTTAGTAAATATTGAGTATTACCATTGAGTGAATCAATGGTTAGTTTCTACCTAATCCGCAAACAGTACAAGCTTGGTGCATAAAGATACAGTTAGTGTGCTGTGTCCTGATATGATATATGGTAAACAAAAAGGGAAAACGAATTAGACGTAGGTTGGACAGACTAATTAACCACTAGAGCCTCTTGATAGTTTCTCCCCGCTACCACAATTTCGCTGTGACCACGATCCATGCAACTAGGTATATATATCGGCAATTAAAAAGCCGCATATCTTAAGTACCCGTTATACAATTAAAATGTATAATTTTCGCAATAATACTATATTAAAGTCTTAAATCACCCACCTGTCAAATAATATGGTAATAGAAAAATATAAAATCTACTAGATTTTTTTTTACGTTTTTTAGGCACATCTTAGACAATCCACCAATGCAAGGGTATAATTTATAAGCCAATCAATGTAAATATAAATATGACTTACATAGTATGTATCCAAATTATTACAAAAAATATGTTGTAAAACTTTTTACTTAAACAAAATTGTAATCATAATATGGTAAATGGTAGTTACTGTATGTGATATATTATTGTGGATCTCTTCCACATAGCCAGTGTTCTTTAAAGGGTATAAGAAAAAAGAGTAGATAAAAGTGCAAATATATGCTTACTAATTCATACACTTTAAAAACTACATCACAAAGAATGAGGAATTCTGTGAAATGTGAAAAAGTGGGATATTTATTAATAATAGGAATATTTTATTCACCATATCAATAGTAAAGAAAACAATGCAGCAGTTTTTTTCAATTTTTTTAATAATTTACATTGATATTGGAATTGTACTTTCTTTTCAGATTAATTGTGCATACAAGAGAGCATGGGAGCCAGGGTAAACTGACTTGTCCCATGGACAATTGTACTTCAGACAGTAAGGAATTTATTAGTTCGAGCAGTCTTGAGAGCCATATCTTGAAGATGCATTCGAATGATAAAGGTACTAAATTAAAGATCATGTTTTTATTTATGGATAAAATTACCTCGTTTTATGTTAGAAGAGTAGCAAACAAATCTGCAGGCCACCATTACATTGGTACTGCAGCCCATGGAAAGCCTCATCATACAAGCGTGATGTTAAGTATTCACTGCAGTCTATGGACATCGACGTCTAATCTCAAACAGACCTATCTGAGGTCGCATGTAGATGCGTTACTAATCCTGAGCACTACGATGGTCGCCTCGCTTGCAAGTGTACCCCTGCCGGATCACCACACCTCTTCAACCGAAATACAAGAATTGTTTCATAGGATTGTAAGGCCGGCAATGGTACCTCCTCGGCGGCATTATTGTGACACTTATTTAAGTAACTATTTATCAAGTGGAGCATATACTCAATCAATACTGCAGTGAGGTGTTTTGCTCCACCTTTATCCCTCTAGAGGCGCCACTTTGTCGTACGGTAAACAAATCAAACTAGATTACAAATTACTAAATAAATATAATAGTTTCAATTCGCGTAAAAAACTTTTTTATCTTAGAAGAGTAACAAACACGACGGGGGCCACCTGATGTTAAGTGGTCGCTGCTGCCCATGGACACCCACATTTAACTCAAACAAAATTGAAGTTCTGTCTGGGGTCGTGCATAGATGCGTCACTACTCCTGAGGACTCAGATAGCCGCCTGGCTGTAAGCGTGCCCGGCAAACCTCGAGACCATTGGAAAATTGCAACAAGAGACAAAATTGTATGGTGACAAGTGTAGTTGTTGTAGCTGTAGATCTCATTCTCATCGTAAAATATTAATCTGATTTCAAATTCAATTTCACACAACAAAGGTATATTATACGAGGGAAAATTGTTTAATATTTAATATTTTAATTAACGTTTCAGAACTATGTTTCTTATGCATCTTTGAGATACTTCAAGTTGTCGTAATAGATGTTTTAATTATATAATAATGGTTAAGTGCGCATAATATTCTATAATCATAATCGAAATATTTCATTACTTCCATAATTTAAAGTATTTGTATTAATTATAGCTGTAACGACCTTTGCGTAAAACGCTGTTAAGTTTGAGAACTTTATGGTTAATTGGAGAGTACGTAGGTTTTCTTATGATGTCTTTCTTCATTGTTAATGCAAGTGGTGATTGATTCTTAATACGCACACAAGCTCGCGGCTTGCGTAGATCATAACCGATCTACAAAGTTAAGCACCATCAGGCGCGGCCGGGAGTGGTGACCGTTAGTGACTACATTTCGCGCTTCCGTGCTTCGGAGGGCACGTTAAGCTGTCGGTCGACTGGTTGTTATCATTGAATAGCAGTTGTTAAACTTGGCTTGTGGGCGGTTGGAAAACTGCACAAGCTGGCATTTAACCCGTTTCTCTACCAGTCCGCATTGGAGCAGCCTATGCTCCAAGCCTTCTCCGGTTGTGAGGAGAGATCCGTGCCCAGCAGCGGGGTATAAAAAGGTTGCAGCCCACGCACATTAATTTGAAAAATCAGAGGTGCGTGCGAGATTCGCAACCGCGATCCTCAGCGTGCAAGGCCGGAATGTTATCGCTGTCTTTTATCCGTGTCCAGATTACTCGTGCGCGGTGTGCTCGAAGCGGTTCAACAACGAGGTGAACATGCGGCGGCACCTCGGCACGCACAAGCTGGAGCGGCCGCGGCGCTGCATGTACTGCGTGACGCCGCGCGCGTACGTGCGCGGCGAGCGGCTCGTGAGCCACGTGCGCCGCGCGCACCCGGACGTCTTCCGCGAACACCTCAACCACGTGCGGCAGGTCTTTGTGAGTACACCATGCGCGCTTCGTCGTCATCATCGTCGTCGTTGTCAAGCCATTAATGTCCCACTGCTGGTCTACACCCTGGCCAAGTGCGAACATCACACAAACCTTTGAGATCTTTACTTAAGTGTTTATTTTATTTTTGTCTATTTCTTTGGCCTACTGACAAGCTGAGATTTTAATAACGGAATTTGATTTGGTATCATACAGATAGATAAAAGTGAACTTGGGAAATGACTATTTTTAAGTCAATATTTCCAAAAAAAAAAAATACAATAGGAATACGCTAGTCAGTTGCACTAAGTGCAATGTAGTTTTATATTTCTTTCTGTCTGTTCACTCGCAGGGCTCGAGCCAAATGGACAGAGTGAGAAAATCGGAATTGGAGTCTATCTTGAACGTATTGGATGCGGAATCGGAACGTATACTGGAAGGCTACGGGCTCGGTGTGCTGTACGGGGGGATTCAGGACCCCAAACCAGACGATGTGGCTGAAGAGGTGGTTCTGAAGGTAATCATTTTATAACAATTTTTATACATCGTTTTGAGACCTCTGTCATTACTTTTGATTGGACATTCACAGAATCGCGATTATGTAGTGTTAGACAGAGATAAAAGGGCAGTCTCATTAGTTACTTCTACACAAAAATATATTCTTTTTATATGTGAGAAGAGTAGTGAAAGAGTGTCTAGGTCACCTGATGTTAAATGGTCACTGCAGCCCATGACACCCACATCTAACCTCAAATAGGATTGTACTCCTATTTGAGGATGTACATTAATACTCCTGAGGACTGAGAAAGCCACCTCGCTGTGTAACCGACAACCACACCAGCCAAAAACGAGTATACCCGGCAACCACTCGTCTTTCGGTCTATTGCTTCACGGCGGAGTATGAGGGCGACGGTGTTACCTCCCCGAACGAACTATAATTTTACTACTCATTGACGCCAGGTATTAATACAAGGACCGATTTTCGATTTGGAATCGATTATTCCGCTACACAAAGGAAGAATGAATAATAATCAATAATAACAAGTGAGGTGCTCCATAGTTGTTAATGTGACGTCGAGTTTCATACTAATTTATTATTAACTCCAAGTAGCTGATACAGTGACAAATCTTCTATCACCATTTTAGTCCGAAGAAAGCCCGTTGATGAGTGAAGAAGAGTTGGCAGAAAGCCTTAATCAATTATTGGAGCTGTTGATTGACAAAGACACGCGGGAATGCTTCGGATGGCCGGATGAAACTGTCGATAATGTATGTATTTTATCATCATTAATTATAGTTATGTGATTTTTAAATGGTTTTTCTTTTTAGAAACTTAGAAAAGCAATATTCAGGATAAAAGTTTATAATGTTATTAGGTTTTGCTTCGCTTAGGGATCGCTTTTCCATGTAATGTAATAGTAGTTGTATGAACATCAAACTGTATTTTTAACAATAGTGGTGAAAATAAGGCAGACTTAGACCTAAACCTTTCTTATTCCTGGAGCAGATAATGTCTTCCTGTCACAACCGAAAGACATTATTTTAATCACCTTCGAAATTTAAATCATCATACATAGGCACTACTACTCATTACTATCAGTTTACAAGTTCTAAGAATTGTTTACAAGTTTTACATGGAGAGCAACTTTTTGTTTAGAAAAATATTTCTCAAAAACAGGTAAAATCGCACAAAAATTGCTAATACCACCGTCCTTCGCCTCTAAACGGTATTGTGTCCCACTCAACTAAATATTATGTTCGCATTTGATTTAATTAAATATCTCCAGCAGAGATGACTTAACATAAAGTGTAGTAAATTCCTGTTTATTCCCCTAAAGTCTATTGTCGTCAGACTGTTTGTCACTTCTATTACATATAAATGTAATGTACAGGTCCTCGAAAAAGTGATCGTGCACTGCGGCGCGCGCGCAGCCGACCGCGACAAGTGGACGCGCGTGCAGCGCCTGCGCGAGAACGCGAAGCACCTGTTCCTGTACGTGGTGGAGGACAAGGCGGTGGAGCGCATGCTGCACACGCACACCATCGACCAAATCATCAAGCACATCCTCGCACACCGCCCGAAGGATGACGGCGTAGCTAACGAAGGAAATAAGTAAGAACCTCGCGCATCGCATCGGTCTCGTCCCACTGCTAGTTACAAGCCTCTCCGAGGTGTGCACACAGCACCATCTTGAATAGTGTGAGAGAACTTAGTCTTTCCGAGAGTCCTTAGGGCATGCCTTATGCGGAATAAAGATCACTAGCACATATTTTTACCATTATGTATGAGGCATATTAAGCTATCTTGATTTTATTTAAGATTTGCCTTGTCCCACTCAAGTGCTCAGAACGACAACGTTGCATGATACAAAATCTTACTAGTAAAGGCATCTTGTAGGTCCGTCTTGCGGTAATACCACATTGCCGCAGTGGTGATACAAACGCAGCGCCGCCTTGAGCCTTGCTGGGGCCCCTCACCCTCGTGGTTGTGTGGTAAAGACTTCTACTGATATTGTTGACTTTTTTACTAGGGGCCTTATAATGTATTTTTTTTATGGAAATTAACATTAATGATTATTTGTACGGTCAATCCTCACAGCCATCTAGTCTGTCACTAACGCTCTGTGTATTCAATCTCCAAAATATCAGTGATGTAAACTCCATGATATCATAACATTAGAACTATCGAATACATAAAATAAAAAAGGGTTACATTTTGGAAAATCTATTAAAGGCATACGACTACATCTTAAAATATTGGTGTATTCACTTATAGACGAGAGTTGGATCTGAATGGAGCGCTAGTGGAAAGTGACAGGATGATAATGGGGAATTACAGTAAGTTAGTTTTGGACTTGCATAGGGCCTCTCGCACATAAGTCTAAGAATAATTAAAAAATCTACAGCAATTATCATTATTATAATGAATGGGAGGACATGTTTGACAAACTGAGGATAGTTGATAGATGATAATAATTTAACATTATAAAATTATAACTATTGTGTGAAGACCCTATATTGTCTGGTAAGCTTCATAATTTTATGAATATTACTTTTATTGTAAGTAACAGCCTAATTTATAATAGTAAATTGTTGAACAAAATATTTTACGTGTGTAAGCAAAGTCTTTAAATATATCATTAAAAAATTGTCTTTATAAATGTTCATAACTTTGAAGTTTTTCATTATCATTTTATTATTAATGTTTACTTTTCATTCTTGCAGTTATCAATTTGTTTGTTATTGTAAAGTATCATATACAACTACCGCCGCGTGCCTTGTTTTTAAAACTCCAAACTTGTACTTCTTTACATAAATTGTAAATGATAGACTGTCTCTATATTGGTATATTAATTAATTAGATGACCATCGAACTTGATAAAGCTTGAAGATTGCAAAAACAGTTAAAACTTTAAAAAATGTCTATTAAACTTTAGAAGTTCTGTAAAGAAATTATAAAAAGATGATCATTCCAACTAAGCGTTTAAATATATTTTTAATCCATTGCAATATAATGTTTAATTGTTTAAGACCATTTAGGAGTATTTTACTATTGTTATCAAATACATAGCAGAATATAATATGTGGTGATTTGGTTCTATAATAATTTTATATTTTACTTGGTTTATGGATTTTATATAAGAAATTAAAATTTGTTAAATCGTTTTTATCATGGTAATACATATTCTATACTTATCTGATTTAATATCGTTTTAATCTTCCTTCTAGATAAGATTATTAAGACAGAATCAATATACATTATTTGTGTTTACTTAAGAAGTTACTGCAGCCCATGAACACCCACATCTAAGCTCAAACAAAAATGAAGTTCTGTCTGATGA
>DWKL01001125.1:0-15506 GCA_018249415.1 Phareas burnsi | reverse complement strand
TTTTGTGGGCGGATGGCCTGCCGGCTGCCGCGCACAGCGAGCAGTACGGCGTGGCGGAGCACGTGGCGGCTTTGTGGGGGTGTCCATGGGCTGTAGTGACTACTTAACATCAGGTAGCCTGCACGCTCGTTTGGTACTCTTCAAACATATAAAAAAAAAGATAAACAAAATATAACTAATTTACGCTCTAGTAAAAGATCCGTCAAATTTGGTTCAGTCATCTGCAAGATTATTAACCAAATCTCAAAGTTGAAAAATGTATCGTAAAAATAAGTATAGCTTAGAATACTTTAATTTGAAATTCAAAGTATTATGCTTTATTATAATAGACATTTTTAAAATAAAAAAAAAGATTGAAACGCGCAAATAATACAAGAAAAAAACGGAAGATGTTGTCGACAGGATGAGATCAACAAGCGGAACTAATATCGATTCCATAATCGACATCATTGCAACAGTCTCTACAAGATGATACTCTCCATCAATCATATTTTGTTTTGCCCCAGTTCACTGAACAGAGCAACATTGAAAACGGCGTTGTGAAACGGTAGGATGCCGACATGAGCCGGGAACATGCTGTGAGAAAGTTATCGATCGAAACCGCGTTGCATTCAAAATGTATGCTATTACCACGCATCTGAATAACATTATCTTTATGTATATGAGTTCGAATCTACGAGAAACTACAAGCTATTATATAATAGACGAAACTGAATAGACTTTAATACATTTATAATTGTGCCATGACACTATTTGTAATATTGCAACTCAGCAAATTCTCTCAATGAGAATTATTGATTCATTATCGCTTTAATTCAGTTCAACGAACAGAATAGCTGGAAATAGGTTGCAAAAGAATAGCGGGGAGATGCCGGGAGAGCGGTGAGAGCAGCGCTGGGCGGATCTATATTGGATTCGGTAATTGTCGATCGTTGCACCACTGGGGTTTCCCGGACATCAGCGCGTGTGTCGTGCAGGACGTGACAAGTGGAAGTGGAAGCCATTATGTTGAATTATGTGTATTGAATACAGGAAATTAATTTAATGAATAATTTCAAGAAAAAAGAAGATAACTTAACCATAGCAATAAGATCCACCATCAACACATTATAAGGCACAGTAGTGTGAGAGACTCCGTTGAGAAGAGTCCCACACTCAGAATGAGAAGGGTTGGGCCATAGTCCACCATGCTGGCCAAGTGCGGATCGCTAGACTTCACACACCTTTGAGAACTTTACGGAGAACTCTCAGATGTATAGATTTCCTCACGTTTTACTTCACCGTTAAAGCAAGTGACAATTAATTTCTAATACGCACATAGCAATAAGATTATAAGTAATAAAATTAAAACCTTAAAATGCCTTATACAAGAGCATATCAAGATATACATACATAAATAACACTACATAATTCAGTGCTTAATTAATGTTAACAAAGCCTCGTTCTGTAGACAGTGTAGTTAATGCAATAAATGTTCACGCAGGCTAACGGGATGTTATGTTACAAGCGAGCCAAATGCATTTGTTAGAGTTGAGTAGAAGGCCTGACCTCAATCCAATCAGGAAAATCGGGTTTCGACGCCAACAGAAACGCGACACCAAATTTCGTTGTCTTAAACCATGAAATTAGATTAGCCAAATTGAATTATGTATACGACAAATCTCTAGACGGGCTTTAGTTCATACCTGTCCTTCAACGATTATAACAGCTTTGTTTAATGTCGTTGGTTTGACATATTATAATGGAGATAACTGCAACACTTGTCTATTGTCTCATTTTTAACGACACGCCTTTCACACCGGAACGAAACAAATGAACGCATCTTCTACATACTACAGAACTTGTGTTGTTTAATTAACCTAAATTATTAATTAGTATGCTAACCAAGTCATTAATTAAATTAGGGGAATTATTAGATAAATTGATTCTTTTTAATGCATGTTAATAACTTTATAACTACTTAATGTATACACTTCGATATACGAAGGCATTTTCAGTTAATAGTTGATTTTTTCGAGTTTGGTTTATTTTATCCCAAAAATTGCCGACAAACGTCTACTTTCCTGGGTGTAAAGTCGATTTTTGTATATCTACATCATATATTTAATCATTGATATTCGATTTGCCTGTTTACCTAACTGGTTTACAGATAAAGAGTATTCGTGTCGTAATCAATCGTTACGGATAGCATAAATAACATACGGTTTATCTATCTCAGTTAATTACTACTAATATGCAGTTGGTGATTCGGTTAACTCTATTAACACGGTTAAAACTATTTCTTAACGATGGCGACACGCCTTCAGAATATTGGGTCACATGAAGCTGATATAAATTGATATCACATCGCGCCCTCTATTCTGAATCGCATCTAAACGATATGCATGGCATCACCAACATACGTGAGGATATGTAAAGGATGCTACCTATATAATATGCAAATGCCAGTACGTTTACGATATGTGTCAATTACTTCTACTTCCTCTGTATATGCTTAATCGAGGCAAGCACAGTTACCACTCGGATTTTATGGATTATAAATGTAGTAGACTACACTACTAAGTTTTACCTGGCAAATTCATGTATGTACTGTAGACTTGATTACAGTTTTATTCACAGCTGGACACACACCCATTTCCACTAATGGGAACGACTAGTAATTATTTTAACATTTACACAACAGTAACAGCAAAACAAGAATAACTAGTAAGCACTTCTCTTACTAGTTATTCTTGTGTTGACTGAACCGATATAAAAGAAAAAATTATATTGTTTCAATTAGTAGATATAAAGTGTACTTCTAAAGATTTAAAAGTTTTAACGTATCCCTTTTTGATAAATTCCAAGCAGTAATAAAACCGCACCCCAGAGTATAACATATCAGCAATTCCACAATTTAACGGGTAACGTGGGTTCGCAAGCAGATATTAATGTTTGAAAAGTTATACGCTAGTTCGTTCGCTCGGAAAACTTTAACTGGACTCCCTAAAAATATGGTACATTTTCTTCGTAAGTTTAACTTATGCAACGTACCTCTTGCTTTTAGAATTTAAAATTTTATATGGTCTTGAAAAGTTCACAGCAAACTATAACAGCTCTTGGAATTTATTAAAGTTTTGGTGTGATGAATAGTAATACACCTAATCATCATCGACCCATTGATGTTTTACTGCTGGGCACAGGTCTCCTCTCAGTATCAGAAGGGTTAGGCCATAGTCCGCCACGCAGGCCAAGTGCGGATTGGCTGACTTCACACACCTTCGGGAACTTTACGGAGAACTCTCAGATGTGTAGGTTTCTTCACGATGTTTTCCATCACCGCTAAAGCAAGTGACAATCAATTTCTAATACGCACATAACTTCGAAAAATTAGAGGTGCCTACGGGTTGTCTCCGCTTGAGAGGTCGGAATCTTAACCACTAGGCTATCACTGCTCACACCTAATAATACGTAAAAATGGTAATTATATTTCCTTTATTCATACAAGCTTGAAACTAATCGGTATGAGATGAAAGATACGAGTGAACGATATTATCTAAGCAAAGATATATACGCTAAACACATTGGCCTTGTCAAACTGCTCCGTTATGTTGCGTAAACGACGCCGTAAAGCCTATATAGGACATTAGATTACAAATAACGCTCTAAATGTATTCACACGAACGTATTTGGCACAAGATTATGTAATAGATGTGTTAATGTTGACCATCTAAACAAATGACTTTCAATTGTCGATATGGATTACTTCAAATTGTTTGTTTTTATCTTTAAAACGGTATTTTGTAATTTACATTGTAATTGTTATTAATATTAGTTTGCAAAGCTTCTATTTATTCTAAATCGTATTTAATTCAGATGTCTCCTTACTTTCGTGGCTTTCTGCTGGTATCCCATTGATTCCGTTTTTTATATATTCTGTAGGTTCTTTTTCACTACATGTGATCGTGGAAAGCAGTATCGTAGATGGTATCGACTTTATGTATTTTGAATGTACTTTTACTGAAGACCCTGGATCTATTTATGTCTATATACAACATTCATTTAGCTGGAAAGGGAACAAGTAAATGTTTTGAATCCATAAATGGAATTAACACCGACTATGTTGACATTGACAGAATACGGAAATATTTTTTAGCGTCTGATAAAAATTTACAATGCAAATACAAAGTTTAACTTGTAACGCCGTGTGAATTGTTGTAAATACATAATATACATATATGTTATCTAATAGATTACGAAACGTCTTAATTTCACGGCAGAAATATACAGGTATGTGATCTCAGGGTCTAGTTTCACTGCAAAAACATACAGACAAGAGAATATCAATATTTTACTTTTATTTAGTTCGCTGTGAGCTTCAACTTCGATAATTTCATAGTGAGCATTCAACGAAGCAATCATTCAAGTTCAGAAGGTGGTCTCTCATCAAATTCATCAAAGCCGTTAGAACACATAGATGACAGGCATACAAATATAGCGAAATAATATCTATCGATAACATACGTAGAGCAACTTTGGCTAGGAGTAACTCGCCTCGTCCCCCTTCCAGGGATGGGGAAGAGACGACGCGAGGCGCATAAAATATCTCGTCTCCATGGCTACCAAGGGCGACAACCCTCGAGGAGTGGCGTGTTTTACGTTTTAGGCGTAAACTCCCGAGAGCTTTAGGATACAGCCTTTTAACCGTGAACAAGATGCTAGTAATAACTGTGGAGGTTCTATTAATTCTATAACAAAGGCGTCATCTCAAACACAAAACAAAATACACAAAGCGAAACGCATAATATATAAGATTTCTATAACAACTACGCCAAGACTACTTTCCTTGGTTCTAATGATTATCCTTAGAAGATTGAAGATAACTCCTTAAAGGTAAACATTAACTGTACATTAGCGTGATATTTTTACCAAATTTGCTGACGACAATTTTATTGTGGTTAATACTAACGCTACCAGATAAACTTACAGCCCGCAGGGTTCGTACATTTCCAGACGCAATAGATTTAGTATTTGTTTAAGTAAAGGAAGAAGAGGGTGGTTACCTAAAGAATTATTTTCTCATAAAATAAGGGGAGCCTTTGGCCACGTGCCAAGTCAAGAGCAACTAGTACCTCCTATCCTGCGGCGAGCATTTATCCCGATATGACGCACAAAGGATCTCCACAAGAGATACGTTAGGCGAAGGTTAAGTAGTTCTAAGCTTCAATATTTTCAGAAAATTAGTACAAATATATAAATATAAACCTAGAATTATAAATAAATTATAACTGAAGGTCGGCCTGGGCATTGAACCGTTATATGGGATGTCAGGAATACATAAAATAGCACTCCTAATAATAGAGAAGACTGTAGTTTGAATAACAATACCTTAGAATAGAAAATTAACCTGCAAGCCGATCACCGTTTATTGAAAATCAAATTTGAAACGTTAGAACAGATAGATACCGGTAATTATGTAACAGGCGATCGACAAAAGCAGTAAACGAGTATCTTCCTTCGTAGGGTGGCATTCGAGCCGGTACAAAAGGATGGACTAATGCAATTAGCTCATGTTAGCCCGTAAAGGACAAAGCCTAGGCCAATCGATGCGTCTAGACTCAACACAGAACCGGCCACAGCTATAAACCTGAATGCCGCATTTAAAATTTCAACGCGAACGTGGATACCGCTGCGTCGGTTATTTTCGGTTGTCTGGCTTTTATATCGGAGTTATTCTGTGTGGTTTTCCTTTGTTTGAATACATTTTTATTGTGGGGTTGTGCTCGTGAGCTTTGCTGTTACACAAGTGTATAATAATTATACCGTATTTTGACTCTACTCTTTCTCCATTCCCTCTTTCTACTATTTCTCTCTTCTATTTTCGCGTTTGATGTTGAAAATAGCTTCTGTATTTTTTTTCTAATTCGCGAGTCTTCGTGCTTGCCAATCAAACAAAAAATGTGAACTTGGTACATTTTTTGTTCTCTTTACTGGTAGGAATGACTTGAGTGTCCATAGCTATTGTTACACTTGTGTCTAGTTTATAATAAACGTTACAAAACCTTGACTTAGTATTATATTCTGATGGTTTACTTATTTTAAACAATTTGCATTGAAGTTTATCATACGAATAAGCCATTATCCATTAAATTTAGAACCAAGAGCTACTGAGCACTTTAATACCGACGTTGTTCATTGGGGCTAATAAAATAGGTGTCTGTATATAGTAATCGTATAAAGCTCGTGGTGAAAGGCTTTTTGAGGCCGATCCTAGGATGAGACGCCATCCAAGGCTGAGAGTTCAAGGTTGCTTCGAAGGGCGATGAAAGGAAATCTTATTTGACGGTATACGATGAAATTTCCATTTTATAACCTCTCTATCGACGAGCCCTACTAAGCTATTGGTGAAGTTAGGCTTATTCCTAACCTTAGTAGGATTCTAGTTTAATGAGAGCTCTTGATAATCATTTTAGATGATCAAAGCTTTTCAATCATCTGGAACGTTACCTATTTCGGACGAACTATACAAGTAGGCTCGAGTTGCTAAATACATTTATTGTATCTACTTAATATTTTTTTAACTTTTTGTACCATACTAAGATGTATTATATAAAGGTTGATTAATCCTTCAATCATTATCTCCCAGCCAACCTTGCGAAGATAAGAATAACGACAACGACGATGATATAAAAATAAAAGAAAAAAATATTATATATAGTAATTAACAAGAACGTGATTTCTAGAAATATATAAAATAATTTCAACAAAGAATGATAACATTAGAAAGATTTTATTCAAACAATATATAGGAATTTCATTTTATACTCACATTCTGTAGGCGTTTAAAGTCTTCGACATTATAAATGATGCCACGAACTACAAACAAGCATCCATTTCACTTTACTAACACTGTTTAGGGAACACCATAAATAACACTTGAAATAGAAAAAGCTTATACAAAAATATTTTTTTTTTCTAATTATTTAATACTGTCACTGAAATACCTAAGTATTGATCGCTACTGAAAAAAAACAAGAAATATCTTCAGCCCGAGACATAACTGTGACTAACGAATAATGGCATAAGCTATAAACTGAATACTGATTAAAACAAGCGATGAAATCCATAATTACAATGCCAGTCACGATAACTATTTTTTCGACGACCTCGAAAGGACAATAGATTCAATGTCGGTTTCGTTCGTAAAGAAAATAGGACGTGATCAAGGAAATGAACTCCTTCCATAACTCTTGTTAGGTAAGTTATATAAAGTCTTATTCTGAAGTACCTAGAAAATTCATCTTAAACAGAAACAGACTGTTCCTCTTTAATTTACTATTCAAGAATTTTCGAGATTTCGTAGTTTTTATCTTTTCCTCGTTTTACTTTTCTAGATCATTGATCAAGGACATTGTAAATCGTGACGAATAATATTATACAAGAAATTAAAATCTGGAGAGCCTATGTAATACATATACAGTGAAATAATGATATAATGTGCCATCCTCATTGCTGTGCTCGGGTCATCCACGTGTGTATTTTGGCACACGTCGGAGGAAAAATACAGTTCGTGCCAATTATTGCACAATTTCTGTCAGAGAGAGAGGGCAATACAAACTTATGAAGTAGTAGTGAAGGACCAAGATACAAACAGTCAAAATAGATCAACTCCTACGCAACGCAGTTTGTGTGTCGTTGATCCCTTTAGATCATTGTTTGAAAATGATGTGACGATTTGTTTGTTTTTACTCACACGAATACTTTGTTTAATTGTAATCGATCAGACTCTACCATGAACTTTAAACAAACAATTTTATTTATAATACATTTTTATTTTATCAAATACGTACTTATTGGTATTAAGATTTAAATAATTAATATAACTGACCCAGCACAGTTTGCAAACGAAGAAAAAAAAATCAACGCATGAAGGACACTGCTAATAAAATTAGGACAAAGAGTCGTGATGTCCTATTTTGTAACAAAAAAATCTGCGGGGTTTCTATTGAATGTAATAAAATTATTTTTGGTAGATTTGAGCGAGTAAAAATAAGTGAAGATAGTAATGAACAGACGGCGAACATATGTGTAACACGTTGGCCTTTGGCTTAGGAATTAACGGATAAAGAAATAATCTTAGTAATTTACAATGTATTACGAAGGTTTTTAAATGCTGTATTATGTACGTGTTGATCGATAATTTTGGTTGCACTATGAAACTAGAAATCTGTTACTAAGACGAAGGCCTTTCTACTTTGTGATGAAAGGATAGACACTTTTACTTCAGTGAATTCTTCAAAGTGGGACGTTAGCGAACGATGCATGATGCATGAGTAGTCGGAAGACATGCGATAATTGCGTTTTTCGCGATGCTATCGAGAGCTAGATAGCGATGCAACAATGCAGTCTTACCGGAAATAATGACCTTTTTCATAAACTGTCTTCTCTCGCAACTAGTAAATAATTAATATCAACATAAAGCTATTATTTTACAAGAATGTTAAATTTTCTTTATTTTTCACGTTATTACCAAACAATACAAAAATACAACGACGGAATGAAACTAAATGACAAACGGCTGGATAAACGTTGCAGGCCAAGCATCTAACTCTTGTGATTATATATTTGCAAAATTAGTTGAATATACATCATTGCTCTAACACAAAAATGTTTTAAAGAAACCTATTATGAAACGTGTTAAACAGAAAACCTCCGCGAACCTGGAGAGCAGCAAAGAAGTCTTTGAAGATATACACGGAGTAGTCCACTTTGGAGTCAAAGTAGCGGATGGAAGTAAGATCGTGATTTATTCGATAGTTCTGTATATTTCCAAGTATCTAGCAGAGATATTGTAGGTCAGGGATGTCATCTATATTGTGGGTTTGCAAGTTGCTACACATTTGTGATACGCTTATGTCGTGGAAACTTTGTTATTGCTCGTGAAAATTATGTTAATCTTTTTCGATTCACGTGCTTTCGCTTAATTACCTACTCAATAGCGAACGACTGTATAGTTTAATTATAATAGATCAGAAGTCAGATTAAAAGTATCACGTAGGTGTTATCAATACAAACAAGTTCGATCATAATGGTACGAGTATATAACGATGAAAGCGATCACGATAGTCGTGAACGACGTTTCACATGTACACAACAAATCGAAATAGCTGACCCGTTTGGATCTGTTTTATAATTATTAGCATTACAGTCGTTACGAGCCATTAAACTTGAGCTATTTATTTTAAGAATTGCGGAATCATTTTCGTCTTATCCAACGCGACGCGTATCTAGTGCGATTATGACGGCCAATAAAATTCAATTCATTTTGCAACATTAACACATTCTTCCATAAATATTCGCCTACATAAAATATTATATATTATTTATCATCAGAAATTCGAAGTAATGATGCGTTAATGATGACTACCACCCATTAATGATACGGACCACCTAGCAGAAGAATGAAATAGGTCATAATTGGAAATTTAGTACAATATCGCATAGTGACGATATAAAGAATGACAAAATACTGTATATATATTCTGATATTACATCTTAACTTTTACACCAACTGACAGAAAACGCATAAAAACAAACTTTCAAAAGGTTTCCCTTTTCAGAGAGGTTTTTAATCCAAAACACACTTAATTCAAAATGTCTATCGAAACAGTAACATTAATTTTTTTAGAAAACATATAGACAAAAAGGAGAAATATATCATTGTAAGAATTTCGATATTACATAATTCTTTTTCCTAATGCCTGTTTTACAACGATGCGATTTAAATGAAAACAATCTACTGAACAATTAGAATATTCCGTTTATTTTGTGACACAATGGATTAATTTTTGGTATTACTTTAAGTACAGTTAATAATTCTCCTTAATCTCCCGCAAAGATATCAAAGTACAATCTAAAATATCAATGCAGTTATGCTAGAAAGATAATTGATAACGTATCGATTGAAAAAATACACAACATGACCGAAACAGAGACTTTATAAATATTAACGGTACTATTAAATCACTGAAATAGTAGACATAAATAAAACCGTGCCTTTATTTGAGAGTAAACTATAATTGTAAAATTGTATTATGCATGTGAAACTATCAACCATTTTGCGACAAAATATGACTGAAAAAATGTTAAAGCATTATATACTCATATTAATGGACATTAAAATGTGTAATAAAATCAAGAGTGTTAAAAAGAATGTTATTGAATTAAGAAATAGAAGAATGTAAATGTTAAAATAGAAGGGAAGACTTCACAGGCTATCTACAATATGAATGGCAAGTCATTGTACAACAGAACTGTTTTTTCTTGAAAAAATCCTATCGATAAATAGAAAAATGTGCAACACTATGGCTAGACCTTCGATCAAATAAAACTCAGTGAAAACGTTACACCTCACAACACACGAATCGATAAATATATCCAAACCTCATTTACAAACACGCGATTTAAAATTTATACGTAATACACAAACAACTGCGTGATAAGGTTAAAACCCTACAACAGAAAACGCTACTCGAAACCTATAATAAAAACAAGCAGAAGTAGATGGGTCAGATAAACCCCATACACTAATTAGATTTCATATGAAACATACTCCATTCGAAAAGCATTTATATAGTAATCGAGAATCGTACAAACACTGAGAAGACTGAACTCTATTTTCGCAATAGAAAACCCGGGACGGTAAAATTGGACGCGTAAATGATTTAAGTAGCGATTATTAAATGCCGGTTCCCAGGAGCGATCGCGGCACGCCCGCTCTCGTCCGTGGCTTAGTGCGTACTACGCGCGGATCGACTGGGGCTAGTGCAGCGCACGCAGCACTCTGGGAGTCGATGAGCGTTATGGAGTCGATAGATAAGAAGTACTTCGATAAAATTATTTCATGGTTATCGGTCATCACATTCATCATAAAGTGGAACAGAAACCACAGTTATAATAATAATATTCTGAATGGATTACGGATGTAAAATATACTGCACCACACATTTTAATTAAAGTGCAATTAATAATTAATTTTCTGTTTTTGGTTAATATAAATGTTTAATTAACCATATTTGCGCGTAGAGTAAAGAGTCCACTAAATTTTATCTAGTACCACAATGACAAGAAACATAATTTTTTGAACGTTCTGTTGTCTAATTAAGTGGAGAACATCACAAAGGTTACAATTTCTTAACAAAATAAAAATAATTAAAAACGGAATAAAATAGAAAGGCAAAATAAGAAACGAGCAAATATAGAGATGAAATGAAAGCCACATCACAAAAAGAAGATGAATAACAAATAAGAAAGAACAGAATATATATCGGTAGGTGAGTCATGGCACCGCCCTACCTTGTGAAGGCGGGGTGGCCACCCCTGTCGCATCTACCGACGCCACTACATGCGCAGTTGTGCAAGTTAGACATCTGCACAGACACACTCGCACACGCAGACAGTAATGCAGGGGTTCGTGAATCACCGTGCGTAAATTGATAGACTAAACAAAACTATACTGCTATAAACTTTTAAGGAAGTAATTATTGTATCGTCGGTAAGAAGCGTAAAGATATGTAAGAGAAAGGTAAATTGTGATTATAGTTACCGATTAACACTCCTGTTTAAATTATTTTGTATCATTTCAAGAACTAAGTTTTCAATATAATATCCACTTCCTGTCTAATACTTTATACCTTTATCCTGATTATATTTATTTTATAGTCAATTTTCCCACGAATAAATAGGAAGACAAAATAAAAACGTGCTTTAGTAAAATAGACCTCGTCAAATTGTGTGCCTTGTGACATGCCGCACCTATCCAACTGCATTGACTTTGTTGTGTCATAGTTTGGTAATATTTTACGTTTGCCTCTCAAATCCAGTTGCAGACCAAACGCAAACATAGTTTATAGCGAGTGTGATACGTGCCTTGGTCTAATAGCACTTAGTCTGTACAAGTGTACACAGTGCAGGAGGGGTTGAATAGACCACCTATGCGGATAAAAGTAATGATATTCTTTTAGCCAACGAATGTAAAATGCGGTATTCTATGCGCCATTTTCAGGCAAAAGATTTTTTTTTTTGCTGAAAAACAAAATCCATTTTCTTAACGCTTGGTAAACGAAATTCATAACCATGTACAAGTAACACTTCCAGCCTAACAAAATAAATTAACTCGCCGTTTTTCATACATCAAATAGCGTGGTTAATGAAATTTGCATAACCCCATGTTAGATTAAGCTCTAAACATAATTATAAAAAGACGACGAAGGAGGTATGTAAATAAGAATAGTAGGCAAGATGGCAACAGATATAAAAGGAGCCATCAATTCAGGGGTTACGTAAGCAAGGTCAGAGGAATCGATACGAGAGACGCCAGCGCGTCTGGCTGAACAAACGTACTGCAAATTAGCTCCTCTGCAGTAGATTTGGGATACGAGGCCAGAACGTGGACACAGTGAGCTGAGTGCTAAAGTTTTGAAAATTTGGCACAAAGTCAAAGTCGAAAATTCAAGACATCTAAAACTGAAGATTTTAAATAAATAATAACGATCGTAATTTCAGGGGAAAGCATAGTAACATTCAGAGTCTTCATTGGTATCTCAGCTCTACGTACTTCATAAAACTATTTCACATCCACTGAATAAAACTAATGGTCTCGACTCTATTGTCCTTACTCTTTCATGTCGATATGAATAAGTTACGCCCTTAATGACGCCTCAGTTAACATTGTTACATACATTATGCAAATATATTACGATTCAATGGAAGTGAAAAGATACCATTCATCCACATGAAACATAGTACTGCAGAAAAACTTTCACTATCGATTACAAGCGATCGATACTATGCTACAAAGATTACGAAACAGAAATAAAAATCATTCACCGTTAACAGAAATCAATCATATAAAGAAGTAACAGGAAACTCTATATTAAATAGAACCGTTATATAACCGTCTTTAAGTAATTCACTAAAAATTAACATAACAAAAAAACTATAATTAAATCAATACCTGCATGGAGCTATGCATTTAGCAAGAAAATTACAAATAGTCTATATATATCAAAAACATTTTACTGATATAAATTGTTTATTACGGTCGCCATTAAGGGCTGTTAATTTTTTCTGTTGAACTTTTTTACTCTTTTTACTATACCATAAGTCCATGTGGTCCTGCATAATTCATTTTTATATATGAAACAACATTAATATTTCAATTTATTTTATGAGAATTTTCGATAATGTTAGCGTTTACGCAATTCGTTGTTTCAGCACAATACTTCAAAAAACGGTAGCTCAAAACGACTTGCAAAATATATCTTCCAACTTCTTTAATATAAATATATATAAAATGTACATTTGAATAAAAATTTAAGTGTTCGTTTGTACAAATTGCTAATTTCTTAATGTTTATTACAGAGAGCTACAAAGTTTTGACATAACATTGTATTAAAATATAGCAGTTTTTAACTACTTCCGGTATGTAAATTATAGGTCTACGGCGGGTAAACAAAAATGTTTTTTTTAAAACTCTATCTGAAATGTGCTGTCTCTTTTCTTCTTTAACTCTCTTTTCTAACTCTTTCTTTTTTCCTTACAGCGATAAAGCAGACGGGCCACCTGGAAAGTGGTAACCGTCGCCTATGGACATTTGCAACACTAGAGGAATCGCCAAAGCATTTTCGGCTATGAAGCAGAGATCTTTTTGCACCTTTTAAAGTGCCCCGTGTCACAACTCTCCGGGAAGGCCTCAGGAGGAAGTTCATTCCACAACTTGCACGTACGCGGTAAAAAAATCCAATCAATCCGACTGAGCCAAAGAAACGCGCGGTGGGTTACGCCTAATGAATAATAAAATTAGAATATCGTTGTCGCGTAAAATGTATTATGGTATAATAGTTCATAAAAATATACATTTCTAATTTGAGACTTCCATGTACCTTTCATCGATCCATTACTGTCCCACAGCTGGGCACGGCTCTCTTCTTAGAATGAGAAGGGCTAGGCCATAGTCCACCACGCTGGCAAAGCGCGAATTGGTAGACTTTACACACCTCCGAGAACTTTTACAACGAACTCTCAGATATGTAGGTTTCCTCCCGATGTTTTCTTTCAACGTCAAAGAAAGTGATAATTAATTTCTAATACGCTCATAATTTCAATAAATCATTGCGTGCAGTATACGAACCCCGGACCCCAACGTGAGAGGCTGGAATTATCTCTAAATAAGATAAGCAAATTGTCTATTATTTACTCCTAAACAAAAAATATTAAGAATGTTATCAGGAAAGCTACATAATTTTTTCATTATTATATTGCAGAGTATGATAACCTAAAATTACGTACACTCAGAACAATGAAACTTTAATATAAAATACAACAAGATGAAATTATAGATACAGCTCCACCGATACACAATAGACAAATGCTTTTCCAGAAGCTATAAACTTTCACCGGAGAAAGACTGTAAATACTAAAACGATTAGCGACAGGTGCAAAGAATATGAGCAATGGCGCCAACCGTTTTTATGAACCGCTGCTGGGCACGGGCCTAGAGCATACTCCACCACACTGCTCCAATGCGGATTGGTGGAAATACGGGTTAGAGGTCAACTCGCGTCGAAAATTTTCTAACCGCCCACAAGTCCTCTGACAAGGTTCAACGACTGCTGTCCAATGATAACAACCGGGACCGACTGCTTTACGTGCCCTCCGAAGCACGGAAGTACGCATGAAATTTAGTCACTAGCGGGAACCCATGCAAGTTCCTGCCGCGTTCGACGTTTGCTCAACTTCATTGACCGGTTACGATCTACGAAAGCCGCGGGACTTTGCGCGCTTCATATATTGCGTAATTAAAATTATTTCTAACGAATATGAAGAGCAATTAATCTCCATTGTATTAATTGGATCTCAGTGTGAAGTTATTACATTTGGAGTTTACAACAGGAATAGTATACCAGGTGCAGCTAGATCAGCAATATAGCCACCGCACGAGTCAACTGCCATGAACCATAGACTTAAGGGATGTCTCTTGATATTGCAGTATACGTTTTTTCAGTTGCAGTTGGAGTGTTGACGCTTCGAAAAGTCGATGCATTAAACCAATGAAAAGGTATAACGAAGGTGCAAAACACTGAAGAGAACGCGAAAGAGAAAATATTTGCGCATTTTAATTATTTCTCTTCATATACTCTCTTTTACAATAACCTTGCTTAAGGAAATTATTGAAATGCAAAACAGCTATAGCACGACTATGATTCACGCAAAGAAAATAAACTAGGTCTCAAGTATGAGATTCCCCTTGCAGATGATTGTGGTTAAACTACGTTATTACAAGATAAATTGATATGACGGCCCATTTTGTACGTCATGCTGATCAAAGAGAGAAAGATAGCAACTCGGACTTTAAAAGATACGACAAAAATCTTGCAAGAACAATAACGAATGAGAATTTATCGTTGTAAAGGCTTTACGGAACGCGTTGTGTTTCGGTTGGAGTTGCGGTTGCCGGGCACACATAT